>JAYMTA010005021.1:0-11941 GCA_036897625.1 Pelargonium cotyledonis
TGATGTTGAGAAGATGAAGGTTTGGGAAGAATGGCGGGAGATTGAGAGAGAGATAAAAGAGTTCGGTGGAGTTTTACAGAGCGATGAATTGAAATTGTGAAGAGTGAAAAAATGCAATCAAAACTGGACAAACTGAAGCTTCATTTGCTTACTTGTGTTCTTTGGTTTGCTTTGTCTTCTCAACATGCAGTTGTTTATGTTGGGGCACAACGACGACGTTTGACTAAACTGTACCGTTGTGGGTAGATCCCAAACTAACAATATGTATTCTTGGTTGAGCTGTCTAAATCAAACCAATGAGCTGACGACACAATATTAAATTTAACCACTTATTTTAATATGTATTAATTAATAAAAAATATTAACTAGATTATTAATTATTATGTGAAAACATAACTAACTTTCTTCAAAATAAATCAAACATGAAGTCTTGTGCTCTCTCTCTCTAGGATGGTGTTGGCTTGGGTGTTGTAAGCAACGACTAGGGCAACGCGAGTCATTTGGGCAGCTGTACATCTAGAATGGGGTGGTCATTTTCTCTACATTGAGTGTTTGATCATAGAAGGCTAAAGTAGGGCGGCTAGATCTCTTTCTTTTTTCTTTCTGGTCACTTGGGCGGCGGTGCTTGTAGTTATTAGACAAACAAAAGTCGTCGATTTTCTGTAAAAATAGGGATGGCTTCGCTGTCTTCGTATCATGATGGTCTCACCGAGCAGCGCTCTGACTCATATGCTTCGATGTACGAAGTTACAAAAAATTTGCAGAAGGCGGATATAACGGATCAGGTTCGTCAGGACTCATGAGCATGATAGTATGGACAGTTCGGATCATGTGCACGCTTTTGTAGGATAGGTGGGTGAGTTGGTTTGGGGTCATGAATTCAAAGGTAGTTGAAATCATGACTATATGAGAATCACTTTCATGAACAAAGAAACACGAATGGATGTTGGTCACGGTTGCGTAAAAAAAAAGAGTGTATTAGAAGCATTACAGGCCGGAGGAGAGGGATTTCACAATGCCTTTGGTTTGGTTCATTATGACTTCATGTCTCATTTAGCTAATTTTAATCATGTTCGGTTTGTTTGTTTTAGGTTCAAGGTTTTTAGAGTTAATTTTTGTTTAACTAAATCATGTGTTAGTCTGGTTTGGATCAGAGATGGGAGCAAGGTTTCATGTTCGTCCTCCTTCGACAAAGTTAATTAATAAAAACTCTATAAGTCCCCATATAAAATATAAAACATTATGTTTTGGACAAAAAGTGCAAGTGAAATTTGGGACGAAATAATTATTCAATTTGAACTTAATTTTCTTTAATAACTTTAAGGATTAAAAGATTTTGTCTCGCTTGTACTCACGCTCTTTTTTAATTTACCTTCTAATTAGACTTTTGCATGCATTTAACCCTTTAAAAATAATCATTTCCCTTGTATGTGTTGAAGTGGTTGAAATGCAAATGACCATTTTCATGAGCTTCTAGCTAGTTACCATTCTCGTGAGCTTCAAAACAGGTGCAATTTCTATGAATACACTGACTGTTATTAACGTGCATGACAAGTTTCCATTAAAACGAAGAAACAACATCAATCCATCACAAAAGTTTTGCATTTCATTGATACTCTTTTCTGACGAACAAGAAAAAGCAGCACTTGAAAATGAATACTGCAGTTGTTGGAGTAAAGTTCACGCGCAAAAACGAAGCATGTTTTGAAGAGAGTTGGTTCCGATATCAGACTGTCCGAGAAATAAAAGCTCAGATTTATTTAAAAACAACCGTACCTGTTGAAAATCAGATCCTCATCTTCAATGGACTCCAGCTCCCGGACGAATACACTCGCGAGGACTGTGGAATTGACAATCATCGCTGTCGCGTCCAGCTCGTTCTCACAACCGATGTAAGTATATATATAGAACCATTACTGTTACAATTACTATCCTTTCAAATCTTTTATCGTCCTTAACTAGTACTAAGTTGATTTTCTGTGATCAGACTGTGGCTATAAAAGTTCTGTGGAATGAAAAAAAGATATTTCAAAAGATACCTGTTCATGTGAATGTGCTATGGACTATTCAACAAGTGAAAGCTCAAATGATTCCATGCCTAGCGGCGGTCTTTACTGAGGATCCAGACTTCCGCGAGGACCGTGCTGATCCAAACAAGTTTGATCTGTTTCTCGGAGGGACTTATCTGGACAAAGACAGCACAGTGCTGCGGCTCAATCTCAAGGATGGTGACGAGATGCATGTGCTCAAGAGGAGTCGGGTGGAGTTGACAGTCAATGAATCCAGCCAAACTTGGCTCAACGTCAACACGATGCTCACCCTTGAACAGTTCAGAAAACAGCTCCAAAGAGATCAGGAAATTCCACTCAATGCCACTATCCACTTGGTAGGACATGGAGTCATGGAAAATGAAATCAGGCCGCTCTTTCTGTATGAAATCAAAGACGGGAGTAGGCTCATCATCACCGTCTCTACACCGATCACTCACGACTTCACTCATCTGCTTCGTTAATCATCTGGTTTACTTTTTAATTAACTACTATTGCAACAGTATTAGAAATCTAGAATAAAGACTCTAATCGCTAGCCTGCGCTGAAAAACAGTCAACTTTATAGTTCTATTAGTTTATGCCAGTGGTAACTAATTCTTGAAATAATCAACTTTCGATCTCACAAGTTTAGTGAAGTAACTACAGGAATGTTTAACATCACATTACCTGATCAAAAGAGCATGAACAAGGGCACATTTAATAGATTGATACTTCACTGTTCAAATATTGTGAAGTTAAATGTAGCTAAACAGAATAAATCAGGTGAAAAAACAATCAAGTACCATTACAAAGTATTGCAGTGCAGTAACCATAGCTTCAACTAAAGGATTACCTCAACGGGAGACTCCATAGATCACAAAAGCATTCGGCGAAGCAAGGCTGGGATGATGATGGATTTCAATAGATTTGTGATTCTTGGCCAAAAAAAAGAAGGATGGTTAAGGAAAGTCATCAATGTTTAAATTTCCACCTGTGTAGTAAAACCGACTTCTATGAACAAATAAATGACATCTAGTTCCCACTTCCTAAAATGACACCTTTTATTTTTTTTCCTAGAATCATCAAATACACCGATCAGGACCAAGGGATCACCACTCTCTAATATCATGAAACCAGCTTCTTTGATGATGAATCAAAAATCTCTCTGAGGTCCTTCTTCACGGAATCATCAGCAAATATAAATTCAATTGCACTTTTTGCTAGCTGAAATAGCTCCCTCTCTCCCAGACCTTAGACATGAACAAGCCAAAACCTAGTCAGTGATTACTTGTTACTCACATTAGCCCTTGTAGTGTACACTGTACAAATGCAACAATAATGTGAGACGTACCAAATGTAGAAGATGCGAGATTGTATTCTCGAGCAAGACTGGTAGAGAACACCCCAGAATCATCAGTACATAAGAGTAACGGATGGCGTGAATTATACAGATCAGCTGCAGGTTAATGCCCAGATATCAAAAGTTTATCCTCTTCAAAAAGTTCATATGCAACAAACATGGGAAGAAAAAAATCTTTTAGAAACTTGTCTAAGAGAAGAAATAAAGAGTATTTATAGTCAAACTATTTATTTCAGCTTATTATTAGTTTGCTCTTAGTAGTTTATTTTCTTTTGTTGGTGTTTCGTTAGTTTGTATTTGTTGGTCTTGGCTTTTTAATGACGTTCTTACTTTCTATAAATAAAAAAAAATGAATATACATCTAACAACCTCATAAGCTGAATGCAAAGAAGAAAACCTAACCAAAATGGTGAACATCTATTGAAGAAACTGTATTAGTCCTGATGTTGGATGTCAAACAAATCTCAACCTGCAAATTGTGACGTGCACAGAAAGATAAAATAAATTAGTGAGCAACTATGCTAAAACCACTCTCCCTCCATCAAAATGAGTGTCTTGTTTCACTTGAATTTTTGTCCCAAAATGAGGGTACACTTTCCTTTTTCAGGAAGTTAGTTATGTATGAATTGTCAATAGTATCCCTTAGCACATGATCATGAGGATACAAGAGTAAATATATCACACAATCTAGCCTCTCATTTTTCTCAAAATAGAAATAAGAACACTCATTTTGGGACAGAGGGAGCATCAAAATTCAGGTCTAGGATTTCCAAACTTCATTCTTAAAATCAATACAAAATCTTTAACCAAAACATAATGTAGAGGCACTTAAACATATATAGACAGGTAATCAATTCTGAAAAGAAAAAAATGAAAAGAAGATCCTTTTGGATCTAGCAATGCAATTATGCAACTATTGGGAAATGGTTCAACTAACAGGTCCTAGAAGGTAAAACTTATTGAATAATTCAACAAAGTTTCCAAATCTTTAATGAACTAAATCTACTAATTGAACTCTACTTTATTGCTCTTCTCAGAAATACATCCTATGAAACTCAAGAGAAAGAAATATATTTCATTCCTTTGCAAGGAAAGGTATAAGTGCATTGACTAATAGATAAATATCTAACCGGGATCTTAGAGGATTTCAACTGTTTCCAATTTTTCTCGTCAAAGCAACATGCGTGGCCAATCCTTAGAGGACGGAATTTTAGCATTGCTTCAATCTCAATCTGATTAGGTACCTACAAGCACTAAGTTATCAATGTACTAGTCAGGACAATTCCAACAGTAGCAGAAAACAAAAACTTAGAAACTGCTGAAACAAAAGAAAAATGACAAATGCACCTCTCCACAGTGAAGTGTTATGTAGAGACCTTGTTCCCTAGCAAACTCCAGAGCTGGCAAAAACGTATTCCTGCATCATGCGCAAAGAGATATGACATTTCACAATCTCTATAAATAAATAATAAGCAGAAACTTATTCAGTAACAAAAATATTTAATACGATTGAAGTACCATTCGCCCACAGTGGGATTTCCAGAAAGGTCAATACCAACCACCCCTGCATCCCTCATTTCTAATGCAAGCTTGACCTATACAAGCGAGATAGAACGGTAAACCATAACTGAAGAGTTATGAGCTCAATGGAGTCATCACAGACTAACATACAGTTTCCATTGCAGCAGCAGTGGTCTCACGGCGATCAATGCTGAGAAGAAGTCTAACATATATCTTCTTTCTTGTAGTCCCATTAGCTAAATCATTAATCCGTACTGCATTTGTGGGACTTCCAGCAACCAAATTAAGAGGAACAAAAGCAACATCAACCAAATCGATTGACTTCAAACCCTTGATCACTGCCTCAATGTAAGAATGTTTGCTCATTCCTACAGCATCGTTTCTCTGTGCAACATAAAATCCATCACTTGATCAACCAATCAAAACCGTAACACATCTTTGAAATTAGAGTAACAGCTATCATACAAGTACCTTTGGAGTAGTTCTTAACTCCAGATAAATAACGTTCTCAGAAGCAAAATCCTCAACAACCTATCACCATTAAAATTTGGGAATTGATGTAAAAGCATTGACAGCATAAATTTCACAAGCATGGAATTGTGCCCTACTTCTTTAGTAATTCTTGAAACAGTTGCATGATCAGTAGTAAGAATGTGGATCAAGTCGAACAACTTAAACACTTCAGGCAAGGAGCGATCATCTGAACCCAAGAAAATAAAGTAATGCCAACATCAAGAGCATGGAATAAATATGGTACTGTCATGCTACAATTGGCAATAGAAAATGAACTTGTTAGTCTGATTATATCTATCCTGTACAGAAAAAAACTAGTTCAGTTTCGTTTTGCTTGACTATATTTTCTCAGCAGCCAAACAGGACTAACACTACAAACAAACAGATAAAAAGGAGGGAAAAGTAGATACCTTTCATGATAACACGCTCCACATCAGAGAAAACTATGGTATCCTTTTCCCCTAAAGCTCTTGCCAGCTCTCTGAAATAGCCGATTGGGGGAAAAAATCAGAATAGGACAACAATGGAGAAAAGAAAGAGATGAAACTCACAGTAATGTGGAGTCTCTGATGGAGCCATTGAGGTGAGCGTGCAGTTCAAGCTTTGGCATCGAAACCCATCTCTCCATCTTCTCAATCTATGTCTGGTGATGTTGGTCGAATTTGGGGATTTTTGGCTCTAATGGAATGTGATGTAATTAGGGTTCTTAGTTTTACATTTTGCACTTTCGCCGTCTTTAACTTTACTCTTTTAGTCACAACCCGCCATCCCCATCAACAATCAACCCATTTTCTTCATTTAAAATGTGTTTTTGTCAATCTTCAAGTTACGTGCTAAAAATGTGTTTGAATTACACTCCAATTTTTATATTACTCATTCAAGTGACCAATAGGAAAATAAACGAGAAAGTGAAGCTATAAAATAACAATTGGGTATATGCACAAATGATTTTGAATCATCTTCCAGTATCAAGTAAAATTATTCAGAGAGAAAATCGGACAATTTTATATTTAAAAAGAAGAAGTTGGGTGTGTGTTTTATTAAGTTCGATCGTTTCATTTTCCTCTTACTATTTTTTAAAGAATTTAAGTATTTTCGGGGAACAATAACTTTCGGGTTCTAATCAAAGTCTTTGGTGCCGTTGATATTTATTCATCTATTTTAATGAGTTTATTAGGCAATTGTGAATTTTACGTGTCATTTTCTCACTTAGACAAATGGTTTCCCCCTCCAGGCTTTGAGACCAATTTCCCTCTAAGTTTTGTGAGATGCATCTTAGATGACGTTGAACTCAAAGCTCTAGTTTCTTGATTACCCGCCTTAGGGGTATTTTTGTATATATGCTCATTCCTTTCGTCATGGCTATTGATTACCTCTACAGCCATTCATTATTGTGCTTCGTAGCGGTTATGGGTCATGCATTTATCAAATTACCCCAAATTAATAGTTAGGACTACATTATTTTCTATATACTTATTTGCAAACAATATGGTTCTGACCCTCACATTTCACTTTGTAAAGCTATATTTCGCCTGCAGTACTAATTTTGTTGATCACATGTTGATGTTACTTCAATTTTTAGGGGTCGGGCTACTTTAAAAGGCTGGAAAGATAATTTCTCGTTCATTCATAACCAAGGTTGATTTTTTTTTCTATTAGCTGGGAATGGGATATATATTTACTTATAAAACAACAAATAAAGAGATTTTTCTCAATGTGAATAATGATATCCTATTTTTTTATTATACCAAGGATGTGATATTTTTACTTACAAAATAAGATTGACAATGTGGCGGTACGTGATTGGTCGATTAGAAAGTGGAGCCCGCTTCAGGCAATTGTGAGCTCGAATCCTAGCTTTCTCGACACACATTCAATGAACGCCCAAGTGAGTATTTTATGACCTAATTTCTTTCAAGCTTCGCCGGAGGGATGGAGTGCCTACCTCTACATATAAGGTCCTGGTCTCTCTTTGTATCCTTTGAAGGTGTTGATAGCTTTAGATCCGGTTTTGGGCACCAAAAGTGCGACCTTGGTGTCCTTCATGGGCTCAAATTTGGCTTCATATATTTTTGTATTCTAATTAAGCGTGTGTTTTGCTTGACTTTCTATATTTGAATTTATTATAGGCAAATATAACGTCCTTTTCTATACAAAACAGATCTTGTACCCTTGTATATCATTTTCTTTCTGGGTCTAAACCATGAGGTTTCCGAGCGGGCCCGTACATTCGCGGTTGGTACCTTTAAGTCGTTTTACCACACTCAGACTAATCCTCATTCGAGCCGGGTAGGACCATAAGGGCGGCAAAGCTCTCCCTACCAAGTTTTAACGCAGCTGCATTCCCTGGGACTCAAACTCAAGACTTTAGGTTAAGCTGGAAAATCCCTTACTAGTTGACCCACCGCTTGGTACGTGGTCTTGTATATCATTTTGATTTGTTTGGTTCACTACAAGAAAAGGACCCATAAAAAATGGTCTGAAGTCTAAACCTTCTCTTAAAATTATCATGGACGTGCAAAGCTCATATTCATGAACCAAGATTAGTCTCTAAATTAAGAGTTAATCACTATTCACTCACATAAGTGACAAATTTAATCATAATTCATAGGAGAGGACTTTGTGAGGATTTCTTGTAATGGTTGAATTGTGAATTTGAGAATATATTCAAATGCATAAGTTTCTAAATAACTTAATTACAAAGACCAGTTTTTTTAATCGATCGAAGAGACTATATGTACTGACAATGGTCAGTGGTAGCAATTTGAGGTTTTTACAGTTGTAGATTGGTTGATTAATTATTGAACCTCCTACTTCTTCTCCGATTCAAATGCTCAACTACATTGCTGCTCGCTCTGTCTCCAACAACAAATTCATTAATATTCATAAATCAAACTCTATACTGACACCTGATCAGCTCTAGCTAACTGCACGCACGTTTAGTTATCGTGTTGCTTTTTAGTTGGGTTTGTAAAATACGCACACACGTTTAATTAGTTTTAGTTGGGTTTGTAAAATACGCACACACGTTTAATTAGTATTGTACGACAAGTGTATTGGGACGTGTCGTGTTATAGATATTGGTTCTATCGTAGTGCAAGATGTGATAGGTAGTGTTCGTGTTGGACCATGCAACACGATTACTGAATGTGTCGTGTTTGTATTAAATCGTGCAACACACAAACAACTAACAAATGACACGATAGCACGACACGCATGCACTGGAAGTTGGCTACGTACAGTATGCGCATACTAAATGTATTTATTTAAGCCCCAAGTTTCAATTCTTATGGGTTCACAATTATATCTGTCTTCACCACTCAAAATAATTTCGATAAATACATAATTAGTAGAAATGATTGATGATAGTATATTTAAAAAAACAGTACACTGTTGTTTGCTTCGACTCTACTTAAGCTAGCACAAATAACAGTTATGTACTCATGTTTTATGTATTACAAGAATTAATTGGAGAGTTCCTATTGAGGCAGTGGAGTGAATTTTAAGTTAAACATTTTCATTAGTTACCCTAAACATTTTTATTAGTTATACTAAATTAATACATGAGAAATGCATGTAAATAAAATACATGCATGGGTGAATCTTCCTCCTTTTAAATAATTATAATAATTATGTGCTATGAATACATAAAATGTTTCACATTATGCACCCCACATATTTGAAATAGTTTCTTTCTTCTCCTTTATTATTTGCTTGTACTTTTTAAGTTGAATTTTTAAGACTTTTTTGGGTACGTCTAAAAAATATAGATTATTTTGTTGAATTTCAAAAAATATTGTTTAATATATTATATTTTTTAGCATAAGTTTTAAACGATTCGTGTATCTTGTCTTCATCATAAATTTTTTTTTTTGATCTCAACGAGTTTTTTCATCTTCTTCTCATGCACGAATGTGAATGAGTGAAAGAAATAAAAAATATTCATCTTTACAATTGTGACTCTCCCACTTTAATCGTTGTTTTTTTTTTTTGTTACTTCAAAACAATTACTTCAACTTTAGGCACTCGGATTTTCGATTATATATCAATATTCCTAAAGCACTTGTAATTGTATACAAAACATGTAAATGATTGTTTAATTTGATGGTTTCCTAATAAAAAACACGGACATGCTTGAAGACAACTTGGCACCGACTATTGGATATTGATAGGCCAATATTAGTTGGCATTGGTGAACGCAAAAATAACCATAAAAATTGAATAATAATTAGTTTATAATATGTGCATGTGGCCCCGGAAAGTTGGAAAGATAAGACACATAAAACATTGCCATAAAACCGGAGCTATATTAATTATTGACTACCAATACAGCCTGGTTACGTGTAAATTTACATCCACTGCAACACTGTGTGCTCTTCACAAATAATAAATACCAAGTAGTAAATCGTAATTTCTCCAACCAACTCACGACAATACCAATAAATGCCTGTATCTATATATATTGTTGGTACATAAATTTAGACACCATAAACACCATATCATTTGACCACCAAATCGTTACTGCATGTGTGCTCAAATTTATAATACAAGTATGATCAATTCATTTCATATGGTTTATTATTGAGTTCAATTAGAGTTGAAGATATCAAACTCCAGTAGCACTATATCGGATCAACTACTTTGTAGATCTCTGAATTATTAAAAACCGACCAATTTGGAGTGCAAATTTCATAAACTCATAAATAAGCTCCTCAATTAACATAAATGCTACCAAAATGAGTCATACTATTAACATCAATTAAGTTTTCTGTTAAGTATGCTTAGGTGAAAATTAAATTTAATTAAAAATAAATTAAATGTATACATGGCACTGACGTAATATGTAACAACTTTAAAATAATGTATTTAGTCAAAACGGCGTAGTTTTGAATGTAAAAATAAACTTTGATTAGAAATCACATAGATAGAGAGAGTTTTAAAGAGAGAAGATAGTTGAGAGTTATAAAATGTGAATCTATTATTCTGACGAAGAAATGAGTATAAATAGTCATAAAATATCTCTGCTACATGTCACTGCGTGGTTGGTTGTTAACATGACGAAGTATGCTTCAAAGCTCACATGTAGGTTGGGCTCTACCTTTTCAGGCATGCCATTTCCAGGTGTCGGACAAGTGAGAGAGCTCCCGTGCATGCTCTTCGGTATTCACAAGGATGATCCAAGCCTTTAGATGCATTTGTCGGCGTTCGAGTGGAGAGGGAACGTCTTGGTTGGAGTTACGATGAGGCGTAGAGCTTTTGAGGTAACCTAACAAGGCGGAGACCTTGGAGGTGTTTTAGAGACAAAATTAGAAATCATATATGTTTGCTAAGTGTTGCGGTCTTCCTTTGGGCATTGAAAGTGATCCCACAAACGACAAAATGGTCAAACGACATGCAAGAATATGAAAACAACATGCATGTTTCATTAGCTATAGCTCTATCGTGAATAGCCCTAGTTAATTGGTCGCAAAGAAATATCATCCATAACCATTATTCCAATCCGACTAGAAATTAAATCTTTATTGCGAGGAAGTACTTCCCTAGCAACTCCAATTGGCATTTTGAACGCTTGAAAATTTGTTATTTAGGACGACTTTAATGTGTCATGCCATATTAGTTTATACATACTTTCTATATACAATAAGAGTAGTTTTGGGTCAACCGTGTATGCACTCTTTGAGATTGTTCCCTCTCCAACATGTTGTTAGTAATTAGGTATTGTCTCCAAGATGACGAAATGGATCACATTGACTATGAAGACAAGTACTCCTAACGTGTAGTATACACATCATTTTTCTGTAGTAAGCTTTTACGATTAAAACACAAGATCGAGTTTAAGTTTCAGATCATTATCTAATTATATAGGCATATCATATTCGACATGCAGTCTCATATTTTACAAATAAATTTAATTAATGGCCAGACACATGCAAAAGGTTAAAACGGATAGTCAAATCTCTAATATTAATATATACTTAACAATTTTAAGAAAAAAAATTGGTGTTAATTTTCGTTTTTGTCTTGTTATAGTATATAACTAGTTTTCCTACCCAGCTTTGCTTGGGTTGTTGTCTTTATTGTCCTATTGTTCAAATTTTAATTTCATTTTTTATTAATGATGTGTTATAATATCATTAATTTTGTCACTTAATTTAATAATGAAAAACACTATATATTGACTTATAAATCACATTTAATTTTGTGCCAAATAAATATTTATATACATTACATTCATCCATCTATTCTAATATTTACATACTAAGCTCAACTGTTTTACTTCCACCTGTTATAAGTTTTTTATTATTTAAATATTGTTATTTTCTATTCATGAATAATTAATTTTCATCAGCTCTAATGTCAATACAAACGGTTTTGCTAAAAAAAAAATGGTCAAATTTTTCTGTGAAATTGTTTAGTTATCTAAGATAAATCTATCTGTATTATTTTTCTGTGAAATTGTAGTTTGTTGGTGTAAATCTATCTGTATTATTTTTTTTAAACATATATATATAATCATA
>JAYMTA010005022.1:0-11941 GCA_036897625.1 Pelargonium cotyledonis
AGGAAACCCTAGCAACACCACAAAAAACCCTAGAGGTTTTACTCTCCATGCTGAGACAGACCACTTTTTTTCCAATAAGATTTTAATTATTTAATTTCCTCAAGTATTTATTTTTATTTTTAATTTTTTGAAAAACAACCGACTTTTATTCAACTATAATCAAGGAGGGTATGAACCCAATCCCGCGCACGCCGACGAGCCAAAGATCCCGAAAAACCTGCACGTTCTCCCTCGAGCCTATATGCTTGGTCATCCCCAATGCTATGCTGCCCAAGCATAGCTAGGATTCGATCTTAGAGGAGCATCAAGGAAAGATGTTAAATAATGTAGTGCTCCGTACACAACATACTAATCCCTTCCCATGTCCACCAGACACACCATCTCGCCATGGTACCTAGGATTTTCGTGACACCCTCATGACTATGGCGACAACATTGGTCACAATTTGGGCGCTCAGCCAAGCCTAACTCTGCCATGGACCCAACGTTGTCTAGACAATGGTCCACTACAAGACCCGAAAGCTCATTTTCTCCGTTCCGACAATGCTTGGAGTCCGCAAGGGACTAGTGACCGTAATCTCAGGTGGCTCTCTTATCCATTGTGGAGACTTTTCATTTCCCCGGACCATAACAGCAAGTTCTCAAAAGCTTGGAAACCCTAAGATGATAACTCGTGTGATAGATGCTTCTATGGTCTTCATCATAGGCCATGAGTACATGAATTGTACATAAGCATGTTGACTCCCCCACCGCCCAAGCTTGGGGCATCTAGGGAAGTGAGATTTCCATGCCACTAATGTAGGTTTCGAAGTGGACCCCAACTCAATATCGACCAATCACACGTAGATGCGTGGCAAGAACTTGGGGTTAGTATAAATACCCCCTCATAGTAAGGAGAGAGATCTTCATATTCTCTATATTATCACTCTCACTATACCTTTCTCTCTCTAAGACACTATCAGACGATTTTGTTTATTTTAGCTGATAACTTATTGTCGCGCCTAAGGTAGGGTCCCAAAAACACCCTTGGGTACCTTGATATTTGATGTCCTTCCACAATCAAGTCACAGGTCCTAAGGACATTATACGGCAAATCTTGATATTGGAAACATACATTGGGCATTGACAATGGACAAGAGAGATTTGGACTTAGATAAACTCACACTTGGGAAAATATTACCCTAACGCATATGCATACGACCACAACAATCCAGTGGGACCGATTTATCCGGTTCAAAGAGACGCATGAAGTATTATAAACCTGGTGATTTTGTGAGCAGAGAGATTTTAATGAGATTTCTCTCAGGCTAAACTAAATAATTAATCTGTGTAAATAAATTTATGTCCAACAAATGATGAACACGTGGCATGAAAACAATAATTAAAGACGTGTCTGTCTATCGTTGCCCTCGCTTCTCAATACTTCTTTTGCATAATAATTGAGCATCACTTTGCTTCAAGTTTCAGTCAACCTAAGAACTGCTCGGCGCCGCGCTCTGATCTCTTCCAATTCGTAAGTTTCTCACACTTTCCTTCTGTGTCCGCTTCTAAAAATATCAGTATTTACATGATCATATTGAAGGTTTAGGGTTTCACCATGGAATTTTTTGGGTTTTCCCCAAGCAGAGGCGGTTTAGGGCCTTTTTTTTTTTTTTTTTTTTTTTTTTTTTGCGAAGCCTAAGCCCTAATGTTTTATGAATTCGAAAGTGTTAGGCCTGAGAAGAAAAATGGACAAGGAGAAGGAGACTAAGGTTGTGACTCAAGATCCAAAGGTCGATTTGTTTGAAGACGACGATGAGTTTGAAGAATTCGAGATCAATGAAGGTACCTTGTTTTCTCTTATCTCTCTTATTGTCAGATTCTGCAATTTTTGTTTGATACATTAAACTTTTTTGTTGGATTTGGTTAGCTTTTACTCTTGATTGGAGATATAATATTGTACTATGATAGATTTCTGGTGTTAATAAGTTGGAAAAAGGGTTGATTTTTAAGATGTTGTATTGAGCATGATTGTGCAACATGTTTCATTGTCGCAATGCTGTTTGTCTTAAGTTGCTTTAGGACTTGTAGGGGTTAATCAATGTATGAGAAATTAGTGTACTGTTTCCCCCCTCAAATTTTTACCATTTTCTTGGGCTTTGCAACTTGTTCATGATTCCTAGAGAGAGGTTGTAAGTTTTTAACCATTCCATTTCTTAGCGTCTGCTTACAATTTGAAGTTTGCATCACTATGATGGATGGTGCTTGTACTCCAAAGCCTTTATTCTTCAGCTATTTGTTTTGGAGGTCTGTTCGTTGAGTAGGCCAGGCTGTGCTTGGATGCGGCATGCATTTTATGCCTTTTTGTTTGGTTTTTGTATAACTATTACTTAGAATCTAGGTCAGTCTTTTATAAAACCTAACAAACCTAGGTTATTGAAGAATTGGAGAAGGCTGGTTTCCAAGATGTTGTGATGAAGTGATTGGAAGTTTGAGTTAGTTACAACTTAACAATTACAAAGCAAAGAATTTTGCTAGAACAAAGTTGGATAGTGACCTTAAGTCCGTAACAGTTAAGCAATGCCTAAAGAAGACAGATTTAGACAAAGTGGTAGTCAATTGGGATACATTACTGGCAGTAATAGATGTATAATTATGTCAGAGTGTTAGCATGAGGAGTGTTAATGATTGTAAGGAAGTCTGTTGAAATTTATACTGTGAAGATCCAAGAATCTTCTACTGTCCTGCAATGTGGTTATCTGGTCATATGAATGGCATTTTTTACTTGCAAAATATTTTGGAAGGAATGATTGGCTAATATGAGCAGAAATAACGTGGTTTTCACCATTTGGGAAATAAGATACATGGACTAAGGGTAAGCCTAACCTTGGTTTCTTTGTAGACATAAGTTGGTTTTGGCTGAAACGAAAGGATACTAATTCAGTGTTAGACAAACTGGGATTTCTTGGGAGTGGCATGTTCCATAAGTTCACAATTTTTTTGACTGAAATTGGCATTAAGTTTTGAAAAGTGAAAAGGAAATAGTTTAAATGAGGTTGAGATTAAATGTTAATGAACTTAAATGTATACAGCCTCTGGATTACTGGTCCATAAAAGGCTTCATGAGCTTGTTCTCAAATTTCAGGATAAGTTGGAAATTTTGGGGAAGATATACCACCATTCTTTTCCATGTTTATCAAAGTAAGTTAGGCTGTATCTTTGGGATATTAGAATGTGGTATTAAGTTAAAGAGAGGTAGGAATCTCAGCAAAAGAGTTATTGGCCGAGACTCATCCACTCTTAAAAAGCTTTGGATCCGGCGGGGTGTTCCGCGCCCAAGTATTAATTTGGATGGGTATGGATTATAAGTTATGAAGTGACATCCTTTTAGTGGTTTTGCCCCTTCTCATCCCTTAACCAAGTGGCTTAAATTCTCTTATTCTCAAAAACCAAAATTGTGCAGTAATTGTAAGGCTTATTTGAACCTATTGTGTCTTAGAATTGCATTTTAAGTAAATAAAATAATGCAATTATATTAATAAGATTATCTCGTTATGAAAACAATTGTGTAAATTCAAACTGTAGAGGAAAGATATTGAACAAATCATACTTTTCTCGGCCTTAATGCTTAGATCAAGTGTAGTATCTGTTCATACCAGCTTAATATTTGATAAGTGGGCAATTGGCTTACATGATATTAAATTATGTTTTTATGGTGAGAGGGTCCATCGCAGTAGGTTGCTACTAGGGCTCTCGAGTGTTGACCATGCGTTGCCCTACTGCACGCAGGGCCTGGCACACCCCTCCAATTCCAGTTCCAAATTTGAGGGGAAGTTAGTGTCGCACACTTCCTCTTCTATCCCTATAATTATGTGTTGTAACAAACATATACTAACTACCTTTTTATATAATATTATTGACATTTCATGCATGAATACTTATCGAATACTGTTTGAATTTGTTTATGTAAACTTAACAATTCATGTGCTAAAACTTCTCTTTACAATTGTCATTTAGGTTTTAATAATCACTTAACTTACTGAATTATAAATTATAATTCTTTACTTCCTTATCTATAAATTGAATTAGGATGTCTACTGTTCATAATTGCTAAAACTTGTTGTACAAAAGTTAATGCCAAAACTAAAAACCCGATGAATTGTTGTTGAGCCTTTTTATTTTTAGTACATGTATATTGTTCTGTTTCCTTATTTACTTCTAATTGCTTTTCATGTTCTTCCTAAATTATGCCAGAGACTTGGATTGTGTCTTGTTCTTTTTTCATGCTAACTTCTTTTGTGTATTGATAATATCAGAGTGGGACGATAAGGAAGAAGGGAAAGAAACAGTGCAGCAGCAGTGGGAAGATGATTGGGACGATGATGATGTTAACGATGACTTTTCAGTACAACTGAAAAGGGAATTGGAGAATAACACTCAGAAGAGCTAAGTTCATACAAACAACAGATGGGATAGCTGAAGTATGTTGTGGAACTTCGAATACTGTTGCTTATATTCTTGTTATAGATTTGGTGCTCATATGTTTTAATTGCTAAAAAAGGAAGGGTACTTAATCTTCTAGAGGACATGTTTCAAATTTGCTATGAACAAATGAATAGGTGAAAGGAAAAAAAGAAACTTTAAAATGTTTCAATTGTTTGCTCTCTTCCAAGTTATAGCGGACATTTTATTCGTAAAAAATAACTTCTGATGTCTCCCTTGCCATTCTAGTGCTTCTTTAGGAACTTAGTTATCCAAAGTCGATGGAGTAAAACGGAGGTAAAAGATTTTTTCTGTGAAATAGATATGAACAAAATAATGAGATCTTGCAAATGTAGAAGAAAAGTCGACCTACTTGGTGGACCAATTTATCATAGTCGATCTATACATATCGGAAAGACATTTTTGTCTCTCTCCTCCTTTGGCCCAAAACGGAACCATTTACCTCATTCAAGCGACACAACTAGTTAGGAAGGAGTTTCAAGCCAAAAACTCATTTTCTTCACACACAAAAATTGAACAATTTGTTTATGGGGAAATTGCTTATATACTATGCGGAAATATAAGAAATTGACAGAAGGAGGACAACATCAATTGTCGAACAATCTCACAGTTTTATTAACCGCTAAATCTATAATAATCGTAACAAGTACCTATCAACTTGTCTCATTCAATTTCAAAAAAAAAAAAAAGTAAAGTGAAAAAATGTTGTAAAAGGAGGTACAAGACTCCTCGCAAGTCACAACAAGAATTTCAATTGTTCCTTTCCATATTGGCTTGTCAATTTCTCATTGACATCAATATGAATGACAACTCAAAGTGTGGTTGGTCACTCACTATTCAACTACAACTCATCTCATTGATTGAGATTTAAGAATGTGAACCCACAAGTAAATACAATCTACACTTCCCTCAGCTCTCACCAGATGAAATCTACTAATAATAAAGTCATTACACATTTATTCCTTGCCATATTAGACATCATTTTACAACACACCAAAGCAAACTTGAATGGAAGGTCCCAATTCATCAGTGCGGTATACAATCTAATCAACGAAAATGAAATATGTCAACCAATCGTTGGTTGGTCCAGTGGTGTCAGGGGCTGGACTTTGGTAGGGCGGATCATGGTTCGATCCCCCACAGCCGCAATTGGGAGGAGCGCAAAACCTTAACCCCGGGACCAGCTCCGAATGGGATTAGTCTAAGTGTGGTAAAACGGCTTAAAGGTGCCGATCGCCAATAGTGCGGGCCCTCTCAAGAAACTCATGGTTTAACCAAAAAATGAAATATGTCAATGATTACTCCATTCATATTCAACTTGGATTGATATTTAACTATCAATGCACCTCAAAATGAATGATATATGTATTAAAATTTTAAAATTTGTGTCATTTATTTCTTTTGATAAAATAAATTGTATTTGAATTATTAATGGAATAGATAGTAAGAAATGGTGGGAGCCATGGCCGTGAGGGAAGCTTTGTCGTTGATCAAACAATTGAGTTGGTCATCGGTTATAGTGGAAAGTTATACAACATAGGTAACTTCGGATCTCACGTTATAATCCGAAATGACTAGTGTTTATGAGATAATTATCGATGATTGTGTTCGAGTTTAGAATACTTTTTTCCTTATATGCTAATCATTTTGCGAATGTAGTAGCACATTTACTAAATAGAGTTTCTAATTTGAGAAATGCTGAATGTCTCAAATTTTGTACAAAATTTTCTGTACAAAATGACGTGGCAATCTACATTACGACTATTTTTTTCGTATTTTTGTTGTTGAAAATTAATTTTAATGAATAACAACCCAACGTATATGATACCACCACCCTTCCATGAATTTCTGGCGCGAAGCACCCGGTTTATTAGACACACTGCACACGTGGCATGTTGTGATTCAGCCAAGTCACCACTAATATTTGATGTGTCATGTCTCTTTTATTGACTCATCATTTTCTACAACTATTTTTATACAAAATCTTGTACATATAGTAGTACTCTTCTAATTTTATGTCTGATCTAACTTATTGAGTTGCTCCGAAGTTTCCTCTAGTGACTATTCAAGCTTTATCGATTCCTTAAAAGTTTCCTCTAGTGACTATTCAAGCTTTATCGATTCCTTAAAAAAAAAGTATTTGACTTATATTGAACTACTAATAAAATAATGACATTTCATTATCATTCGAATCAAACGGAAACATTTTTAAAAAATCTATTATAACGCATGCACATTAACAAATGAAGATAATTTGTGCACTAACTGTATTATCCTTCATTTTTTCAATAAAACTTATTTTGAAGTAGAAGAAAAGAGCAAAAATGGCTCTAATCTCAACATCAACACCATACTCATATTCTCAATAGACATCAAATAAAATGACGGAAAATAATTAAATTAAATTAAATAATGATAAAAACAAAAACACATCCATAATTGCAGAAAAAAATTAATTATATGCAAGAAAATACTATAGGATTTCGCAAGAAAATACTAAAGGATTTCCAACTCTGCTACAGCCTTTGATTGAACCGCAATTTCAAGCATCTCAGGATTCCAAAGCATTTCAAGATAATGACCCCCAAACCCAAAGCCTGAATTTGGCTTAAGTAAACATCATATAACCTCAAATATGCATGTATGTTGTATTCTCTACACTTTCTGTTACGAACCCAAAACAAGACCCTCCGTGGCAACGTTGGTCACACGAAGTACAGCTTGCGCACTCAAAGGCGACAGTTTTGACAAACAAAAATGCTTCCACGACTCCACCTCCTCTGGGTTCTCAGACTCAGCTGTCTCAGCATTTGGAGCGAGGACAAGAGACTTCTCATATACAGTTTGCAGCTCCACGAGGAGGGTCCGAGCAGCCTCTCTGGACGCAGGAAGCTTGTCACTGAGCTGCGATGCAGCTATCTGGGTCAATTTAACAATCCCATATGCTTGAATACCTTCCACTCCCTGTTGATAATTTGATATGAATTATACACATTGCCATATCAGAAGACAAATTTTACACTTTCACAGAGTCTACACTACGATACGCATGTCACAGCCTAGACTTAAATTTATAATTGCCAAGATGCCAAGCATGCATAGCGAAGCTATACCAATTTGAAATAACAAAACAAGTTGACAAGACGAAAGAAGTAAAATCCGAATAAATGATATTATAACCGTGATTATGTCATATGTGCAATAAGGTAAAAAGTAAACAAACTCCGCCAGGAAAATAAGTCGCAACACAATATAGCTATTTCAAAAAAGAAACAATAATAATTATAAGCAGAGAACAGGAAGAAACAAACAAATAGTACAGTATCTACCCGACAACACAGTAGATGAGTAGAAAATATTTCATTCAGATAAGTACATAAACAAAGTGTGTGTGTGTGTGTGAGAGAGAGAGAGAGAGAGCAGAAAAATTAAGTGGTGCTCACAAGGCGCGGAACACTTCGGCATAAGCACATAGATGCTTTTGCTCGAATTCGAGGGTTCTTGTGCTTAAGATATGGCTGCAGCCTTGGTAACAATAATGCTGGTGAAACCCATGAGGTCATTGCAACTAAAGCTTTCTCAGCTGCCTCACACACAAAACGTTTGTCCTGTGAAGACTTGAGGAGAAGCTGCACAAGCTGCATCCATGATGTATGATCAAGGTGTAAACTATGAGTTCACATTCAAGGAAAAATACATCCACATAAAAAATAAAAATCAGATTCTGTATTGAATTGAAAGAATCTAAATTACCAGCGGGTCCAGAAAATCTATTATATGATCTTTATATGCACTGAAAATGTCTGCAGAAGCCAGAATTGCAGTTTTACAAACAGCACTTCTTGGATTTTTAAGAGACTTCACTACAAGTGGGATCACATCACCCCTATACAAAGCAAATACAGTAGCAATCAATTCAATTGTTCAAAAATCAATCAAGTAGAAAAAAGTTTAGCCATCAAACAGAGAGTATAAAAACCAAAATCCCATAATACATGGCTACTTGCAATAAGTCAGCATGTGAGAATACGATACTCACATCAGGTTAACCAACAATTCCTTGTGAAAAATTGATAGTCGCCGTACATCATTGAGTGCTTTACACACCATAACCCAATCTTTAGATTCTAGTCCAGATAATAGCGCCTGAAATATGAAACAAGACACGAAAGCACATCACACAAATAGCTTATCATAAAATATCAGAATATCATTTTTAAACTGCAGAGTGAAAGGTTCATCATTCTAAGGTTCAAGACAGTAACCATAAATAAAAATATCCACCTCACTCATACCTCAAGACTGATATCAACCTCTTCTATATCATTCAAGTTCTCAGAATCAATGTATTCTACTTCTATATTTCCAATCTCCACCCCAGAGTTAACTTCGGTGCCATTGGTAGGAGTTGACAGTACAGAGGCATCATTTTTCCTCTGCCATTCTTCCAGATTTTCATCAGCATTACCAGCAAAAGACTTGGTCAGACTCACTTTACTGGAACTTTCATTCTTCTTCTCAGTATCAGGTACCGTATTGTGATCTTTGAGAGCTATCCCTGACATCACTATTAGCCTTTAAGCCTGAAAAAAAAAAAAAATGGAACTGTTTCAACATACATTTCTGCAATTTAATCCATTCGGCAGACTAACAACCAAACACATAGATAAAGCCTTAACAAGAGTTGAACTTGAATAGAAGGTTTGATTCCAAACATAGTTAATATTGAAGCAGCAATTCACCATTTCTCATTGCATGTTGCTTTCTTTTGGGTATACCCAGAATAAAACAATACTCAATCGTTCCAAAATGATTGTAGCATCATACCAACAGATCATGTTACATTGGAGCTAATAAGGGAGGGATTAAACATGCCGGTGCCTATTTATACAATGAAATCAAATGATAACAAATAGCACCTCATTAGTTCTCTCTTTGGATCTCTTTTTTTTTTCTCTAATCTAGTGTGCAATTATTTATTTTCCAAATTGCTCCTTCAATGGCCATGCAAGACAAGCATTACACATGAACTGTTGCTCCAACTGGGATATCACTTTCTTGTAAAATAATATCTTATATCTCAAAAGAGAAAATTAAATTATGAACCTCAGATCCGGCCAGTTCAACTTGCACCCAATTCTATATAATATATTTTACCAATTTCATCCATGAAGTCCACTACCTTTAAGTCAATAACCAGTAAAATTCCTACATGATGAGAACACTAACAAATTGCTAGACAAGTCGACAGCCTTTTGGTCCCTCAAACTCATCAACATGAATTTGTACATACAGCTATGCCAATACACCTCCAGTAATTGCATACACAACCATATGATCAAGCCACAACCAAACAAGCTAAAATTAATTAAAAAAACACACGGAATAGTTTCATTTGCTACTCTCACAACACCAGTACTTTTTCCCTTCCAAAACCTAATCACAAAGCCAATCCCTAATCCCATCCAATCAGCAAACTCCATTTCCACAATCGAGGAGTGCCAGCAGCAAGTCCTCCGTTCAAACAACAATCCAAATCGGCGACAATCAAGTACCAAAACACAGCAAAAGCGCAATTGAAGAAAACAAAATCGCCATAGACACAATCAGTTCATCAAACAGGAGCCAGACAGAGATCCAAAGTCGGCAAATCGCAAACAATAAAGCATAAACAGCACAAGTAGATGAAAAACTCGCGGCATAGCAGATCTCAGATCACACCAAACTGAACACACACATATGCATAAACACAGTGAACAAGTAAAGAAACGAAATATAAAAAGCGAGCGATTGAGAAAGAGATAATGAGAGTACCAAAAAGAGTGAACACGGAGCGAAACAATGGTGGAAATGTCGGAGGAAGAAGAAGACCGAGTCGCTCTGGTCTCTGACTCAGTGAAATTTGGAAGGCTCGGCTCAGTTCTGTTGAGAGTAGCAGTAGAGAGAATATTTAGAGACGGAGAGAGAAGGATTGGACCTTGTGGTAACTGGCGGAGACTAACGAAGGAAGTCCGCTGCAATACGACGACGTTTTGGAACGACAACCCGTCCGCGGCCGGCAGGATCCGGATCTTGCATGTGACCCCAGCGATTGGGTATTTAATTTGTTTCTATATTTGTCCGATTTGGCCCCTCGTATTTTCTCAAAATATCTGAAACTGCCATTATTGAAGTCAATAAAATAAATTATTTATTTTCATGTTTCTGTTTTTATTTCTTGTTTTTTTTTTTGAAATGGCGCTCTAACACAAGAAAGGGAATTTTTTGAAATGATGCTTTAGCTTTTTTATTTAAGAAAATGAATGCTATATTAATTCATTTTAATTAAAAGGGGAACTGAATGGTACTGTGTTTTGATTTTAAATTATAGGCCCAGGCCCTAGCCCATAACAGGTAGTGTGTTTTGTTAGGATAATTTGTTGTATCATATAAATTTTTGAGATGAAAGGGATGGAGCAATTGGGAAATGCTTCGTTGCGGTGACAACTTATAGTGATGAAATACATTATTCATGTCACTTCCTAGGTCTCGAGGAAGGCTGCAACAATCAACTAGCATAAGAGGCTCCCAATTTGCTTCTTAGAGTCACCTCCAAGTTCATCGCACCTCAAAAGTTTCATGCCTCACCGGGATTCTATCAAGACATTTTATAATGCTAGAATGCTAGGACACAACCTGAATTGGTAGAGGCACTTAGAGGCTTCAATGCTCTTCGCGATGCTCAAAGGGCATGCAGAAGCTCTTGAACTTGATCGACGCCAACAAACACAGCTCGTATGGAATGTAAGAGCACAACTCGCAAGTGGGTTCTGAAGCAAACCTCATATTCAACAAACATTGATACGTGGCAATGATGTTTTTTTTTTTATGGGAACTATCTCTTATTTTATTAAAACCAAACGACCATACATAAGCGGTTTCCATAACATAAAGCAATGAACCAGACTAGGATATGACCACCCGGGATACTCCGGGTCATGACATCGTTGATTCTAACTACCAAAGAGGATAACCAATCCTCGTTACAATCAGAGACTACCAAAAACATAAAACCAAACGAACTCCAAAACCAACTGATCCACTGTAAATGCGACACCCTTCTAGGCAACCCAGATCCTAACAAGAGACCTAGGAAGGCAAAACAGTCTTGTACCACTCCGGCTGTCTCACCGGCCACCACGGAGGGGACCACCCTCCACCGTTCATTCTTCTTCGCTGCTAGTCCATCAAGCGAGCCCCCTCAGTTTGGCTCGCTTGTTCATCAACTGTATCATCAGCAATACCATTCCCCTCCATCTTGCGCCTCTTTCCGTCCATCACTACCCGTCCCTCCTGCTGCTCCTGATTCTGTACCCTCTCCTCCGTAACAGCCGCTCTTAACTCCATGGGAGTAGACAGCTCAACCATCTCCTCATCCCCCAGTAACCATCGAGCCCCCATGTTCTGGCCCGTATTCTTCG
>JAYMTA010005023.1:0-11941 GCA_036897625.1 Pelargonium cotyledonis
GATCAATTTAAATCCAACCACTATCCAAACTAATGTCGAATCATGCCTTAAATGTACCTAAAAACCTAAAGACATTAAAAGTGCAATGAATTTGAATACCATAAATATGTTCAACATGTGACTCATATTGAAGATTTTATTTTAAAAAAAACTATGATTCACATGGATGTTGAATATGCCTATAAACGAATCCAAAATTGTTACTAAAAAAAAATATTGAATATTTTAATTTATTTTTAGTTTATTAAATTTAGAATAGTAATGATGATAATGCATGAGAAATTTTCAGTGAAGAATAAAATAAGAATAAGGGTAAAATTAGTAATAAAAAATGTGGGTTACCAAAAAAAGTGAAAATGTATAATCATTATGTTATAATTACTTAATAATAACATAAAGTTAGTTGGTTAACCTGTGCAATGGTTGCACATGTTAGAAAAATCTATCTATATATATATATATATTCTATCCGTCTCAAAATGAGTGTCATTCTTTTTATTAAGAGAAAAATTAAAATGAAGTTAGTTAGTGTAATATATTTATTATTGTATTCTCATGATCACGTGTTAATAGATTTTCTTTATGAATTTGTTGGAATATTATAACATAACGAAAAATAAGACCGCCATAAAGGAAGAACATAGTAGTATATTAGAATGCATCTCCTAACTTGACCTACAGTTCAAAATTTCAACCGTTGAAAACGGTCCTCTTTTGACTTCTCCACTAGCCGGACAATAATAGATACTAGTCGACGTTAAATAAATAAATAATTAATTTAATCAAGCAACAAATGGTTGATTAAATAAATAATTAAATAAACTCCATTTGGCACTCAAGAGAATTCCGACCGTCCGATTGATTCTAACTACTGACTGATGGTAGTGGTTCTAGTCTTCTAGAGATCATCACACCACATGCTATTGTTAAGAACCCTATCATGCACCAGACACTTCTTTTTTGAGTTGATAATTAAAGTTTAGGGACAAAGTGATGTATCAAACGAATAAATATAAAAATATCTTTGGCACTAATTAATAATTTAGTAGTAATTGCTTTCTTTACAAGTATACAAACCCATAAACACTAAATCCACCCTTTTTACTTGATCTGATCAAATTACCCCTGCTACAGAAATGAAAATATTAAGTGACATAATAGAATTGGCTGATTTGGCTCATTCATGTACAGTGATTTAAAAATAATTATTATAATAATAAAATACTAATTATCACTTAATGTTGTCTGTGCAAACCATGGATATGTCAAAATTTTCATTTATTTTAATACTTTGTAATTTTTTTACCTAAATCAAGTAGAAGTCTTCTTCTTCCAAATTATAATCTTGCCATCTCTTCTGAAGACCTTATTACGACAATGGTAAGAACACGGTTGCCACCAGTGGCTCTGCTGCGATGATGAGATCAAACCACCGCTTCTATAGTCGACGGAGATCTCGTTCATTTCTTAGTCCACAAGATATGTCTCGCCGTCAAAATGACGTATATTGTATTATTTTAAATGTTTTTTTTTGTAGTGTTAGATCCAAAGAGACTGGAAATTTTTTTTTATTGATACAAGATGTCTCATAGCTTAATTCGTTGTAACAGGAATGGGTCTTGCTTTATTTTGTTTGGATGTTATACAAATTAAGGACTAAACATTTTTATTAAGCTCCTCATGGTGGTTGATTCAAAATGTAGGCTTATAAACACTGAAATCTTTGGATTTTTTTGCTTTTCATTCAGTTACAAAGTTTGGTATAGTGGTATTAGAAATATGCTTCTACATGAAAATAAAATAAATGAAAAGTATGATAAGAATATAATTATTTGGGAATGAAAGTAAACTACTTTAAGTTTTCGCTTATATCAATTAGAATTTTGCAGATAAAACTTTGTTCAATATAGTTGAGAAATAAATTTATTTGTTGAACACTTATGTAAATCATTTAAATTGGAGATGGAAAGGAAGAAGATAGAGATGAGAGATAAATTAGTTGTGATGAAACAAACAATTTTTTTCTATTTATTACTATTATTTCATTTATCGGCAAATCATTTACTGCAATTGAATGCTATTGTGCAATAGAGGGGTAATTTGGTCAGATCATGGAAAATGGTGTGGATTTAGTGTTTATGGGTTTGAATTTATCACCACTCTTGTATTACATTAACTAACATCTTAATTTGTTACAAAATAAGCATTTTAGGACAGATTGAGTATGTAAAGCACTGTAATAAAGAAAAAATAATATCCTTACAGCTAATACAAACCTTAATTCCTCCTTTGTCCTCTTCAACCTGTCCTTTGAATAAAGATGTAAGTGGCCTTGCCCCAACACCTACAACAACAATGTCGGCTTCCAACACCCTTCCATCCTTCAGTTTCACCTCCTTTACCTAAATAATTGAGTGTAATTTCCACTTTTAAATTAATTCAGAAATCTCAAGTGGTTGTGGAATTTGGTAGAGGAAATAGATATTGGAATAACTTACCTCCCCATTCGAATAAGATGTAAAACCATTGGCAACGGTTCCCTTGATGATTTTGATTCCTTTATTGTTGTAAAAGCCTTCATAGAAAGCTGCAATGCCACTGGTGAAGAGTCTAGGCACTGCAAGAACGAGACACATTAAAATCATCAAATCAAAGAAATAATCTGAACCACCTTTCAAATGTTCTCAATTTGGATAAATACTGGCTTAAAGTATCCACTTACTGCACCATGGCTCTGGGTAAACCATAATAACATCCATATTGTTCATCTGCATCACTGCTCCGAGCTCAAGACCAATGTATCCACCTCCAACAATAACAACCTTCCCGCCCTTCTTTGCCTTAATTGCTTCTACAAGTTTATCAGCATCTTGAATATCTCTCAAGTACAAGATGTTTTTGGCATCAGCACCTTCAACACCGAAATCAGTCAACTTTATAACCTGTAAAAATAGTAAGGCGTTAGCTTGTGCTCTTTAGAGTGGACAAACATATGTGACCTCCTACAAATACTACAAAGAAACTTACAGAGGAACCAGTCGCAATAATCAACTTTTCATACTTGAAGGTTTCTCCAGCAGCACTTGTAAGAGTCTTTGCAGCAACATCTGCTTTTACTATTTCCGTGCTGAGGATCAATTCAATACCTGGCAGATTGAGTGTAGATGAAAACCATAAATGACTGAAGTGCAATATTGATGTGCAAAGCAGCATAAATCCAAATTGAGAAATGCCAGGCAGTTCGTTCACAGTTCAAGACTTCAAGTAGCAATTTTACAGAACCTAATAACTAATAAGCATATTCAGATATTAAATAAGAAAGCAAAGTTACCTTTCTCTTTGTACCATTCTGGAAGCTGTCTCTCTCCCCCACTTCCCACGCATACATGGAATCCCGGAAGTCTTGCAGGAGCTGCAAAAACATAACGCATGGTGAAGCTAATATATTGTAGGTGAAGGCCAACCAATCAGTCTCAAAATGGAGTTATCTTCAAAGAAAAGTACACAAACATAATGACCTATTCTATGAGAATGGAACAGTAGCTCCTGACGTTTAAAGTCTATTTTAAATGCATAATATCCACCTACAAACAAAAAATGACTTACACTCAGGAAAAAGGTATGCCTTGCTAAGTGCAGGACGTTCATAAGGAGCCACCTGAAAATAGGAAAAGGTAAAAATAAGTATATGCAAAATAATTACATAAATGGTATATAATGAGGGAGATTACAAGCTTAATAAACCATATGAAGCAATAGGACTTCAAAGCCAATCATAATAATAATAATAACATTCTTTCATTCCTTCCAAATAATAAGTGTTATGACCAAGACTCTTTTAAAATGGACGACTCTTCACTGTAACTTTGACCACAGGTAAGGAGCATAGTAAGGATATATAAGTTAATTGTCATTTAACTTCTTATCAAAGAAACAACCAGCAGCAGTCCAAGTCTTACATAAGCGCACGGATCAAGGTGCAAAACAAAGTTATTACAATCAACAACAGAACATTATAATCAACAGTAAATGAAAGTAAATAACATGACATTTTGTCACACAAAGCTTCAGAAACATACCGCCTCCATGGAAATAATTGCTAGCTCGCCTGGTTTCACACCTTGATTGGCAAACTCTCTAGCTGCATACCCCTATCAAAAATTTGGGAAGCTACATGTAAGTAATCTCATAGATTATCACAAACAATTTAACATAACACAATAAACATGATGTAGAAATTCCTCAATAGAACTAAAAAATAAAAAAATAATATTCTATTAAATTTAACTATCTGAGCTCAATTAAATTAACAATTGAACTAAATTTATCCTAAGTAGACGGATAATCAATTGATCGAGTTCATCGTCTTACTTTCACACACAGACAAAAAAAATGCAGAATCTCGTCTCATAATCTCAGTAACCAGAAATAGCAAGTACATAACGCGATATAAAATCACATGGAATTAAGAAAATCCAGATCTATACAAGTCTGAGAAACGATCACCAACGCACTAAACACGAATCGCTCAAATTCCAAACAAAGCGTTCACAAAATTAGAATTACAATAATAGTAAGCAAAATCATGAATATGAAAATCGAATTAAGGAAGAGAAGTGAGACTCACAGCAGAGACGCCTCCGCCAAGGATCACATACTTGAAGGACTTCTCGGCCATTGATGGATCGAAGAAAAAAAGGGTTGAGAGTATCTGTGTGAGTTCGAGTTTCTGTTTAGGGGATGAAAATGGAGTCGCTGAGGGAAGATCAGTGCGATCCGGTCAGATGCATCTATTTATAGCCTTCTTTATCTGACTTGTTTGATGTTTTCAGCAACGCCAGTAATGAAATGAATTGTCCACGTGGCGCTTCGAGGACCGTCCATCAGTGCTGACTGTGCGATAGTCACGACAGTAATCGATGCTATGACGCTGATGGATGATTTTAAGTCGCCTAATAATGCATACACATTTGTCGTTTCACAGAGGCTAAATTAATTTTGTAACCTATTGAACCCAATACTATAACTCCGTATTATTTGTCTTTTAACCGGTAATGAATTCATGATAAGGCATTTGCTGATGTCATTGATGATGTCGAAAGTCACTATTAAATATAAATATACATATGGTATGGAAGAGGAATTAGGTTTGTGTTACTATAAAATATAAATGCGGCCAATTTCATCATAAGGCCGCCTTTGGGAACCATTCGCTTTTGACAACTACGCCATGAGTCAATGGCTGACGTTTCCAAGATTCTTGCCTCACTTTGTGTTCAAACTTGTTTTTTCAAGGAAAATTTACATTTATTTCCTTTCTTAAAAAAAATATTTCATTCACGGTCTTCTCTTCTGCATACAGAACCGTCATTCCAGAACATTCTGGATACAAATAAAAATGATAATAAACACGAAAAAAAAAACATGAAGAAGAAGAAGAAGAAAAAAGATGCTACTGTACAAAAAAAGTGAAGCCAAGAGTAGTAGTTAGTTCTTGTCGATGAAGTCACAACTCACAACCTTCAGCTCGTGGGCCTGATAATAGAAGCCCAATTTTGGTCGATATTGGGCCTGACCTTACAACTACTATTGGATCTTTAGTATCCAAAGTCCTTGTTAGACAAGGTTCACTTGAGTATTTTAACATTTACACAAAAGGTTCAATAGTTCATAGTAATAAACTTAAAGAGAAAAAAGACTAACAGATATGATTTATTGGTTGAGACTCTCAGCCAATAAATAATGATAATTAGATGATATCACATCAGCACTTTACACTCATATCCGTTCCAATAAATTTTTGGGTGCGGAGCGCCGATCCGTTTTGGTTGTCTCTTGGCTGAGATTCCTAATACTCTAAACTTAAAATCCTATATGTTTCTTTATCTTCTCTCTCGTTATTTTGATTTGAATCGTTGCGATTTTCTAATCGACGGTGGTTCAATTTTATGTATCGTATCATAGCATATAAATAGACCAATAGTTTTGACCGAATAAATTTATTCTTACGACAGTTTCATCGTTACTAACTACTCATCTCGCACCATTTTCGGTCGGTAAAAGGCTCGTTTTTTTTTTTTTATAACTAGAAGCATAGATTAAAAACTAGGGAGGAAGGGAAACCAAAACATCCTCCATGTGATCAATGTTAACACAAATAAGAAAAGACATAGCACCCACAGGCGGGTGAAACATAATGGAACTGAAAAAAACAAGCGTATTAAAACACGAACGAGCTAAAAAATCCGTCAATCGATTAGCTCTTCGATTAACCAGATTAACACGTAATCATCAAAACACGACATCCTATCCCTGCAATCCAAAATCAAAGACCGGAGAGGGTGAGAAGAGCAATCCAACATATAGAACAACTTAGCAATAATCTCCGCATCAAACTCGAAAATAACATGCTTAGCCGACGAAGCAATGCCCAAATCAATCGCCAAACTGAACACTTTGAGCTCACCCCAAACACTGTCCGACTAGCCCACAAAAGAACAGGTTCCCCCAACCCAAATACCTTTGAAATCTTTGACAACTACCCCAGTACCACACAACCCAGAATTACCTAAGCAGCTGCCATCAAAATTAATTTTAATCCAGTTAAGAGGAGGGGCGATCCAATGGAAAGAAGGAGGACTATTAAGAGTGGAAGTAATAGACCTTTTCGAGACAACAGGAGAAGCAACAAAAAAGAACTCAGATTTTAAATAAACAGAGTCAGGGGAGGCATGAACATCCCCAAACAGACAACCATTTCTATTGAACCAGATGCACCAACAGCCATAAGCAAACAAGATGTTCCAAGGAATGGAGAGATGAGACATGGATGAATCAATAATTTTCTTAGTGAACCAATCAATGAAAGAGGTATTTGAATTACAAGACAACCCAAATTTACTCCAAACAAAACCAGCAAAATGGCAATCTTTAAAAATACGCTCAATGGACTCCACATTTTGAAAACATCTATGGCATAAAGTATTTTGCAATGGAAATCTCATGTTCAAATTTTTATTTTTTGAAGGAACAGCTTTATGACCACACAACCAAAGAAAACTTTTAACTCTTTCATGACAATTAAGGTTCCAAATAAATTTCCAATCAACCTCATTAGGTCTGGTAACAGCCAGATCAGTATTACCAACCTCCTCAACAGACACCACGTAATCATAAGCAGAACTAATAGAAAATTCTCCATCTCTAGTTCTAACCCAACGGATAGCATCCTCAATTTGAGAACCAAAGTTGTAATGAACAGCTCTGATTTTAAACTGGTAAAAGGCTCGTTGCCATCTTCGTCTCCATGATATGTTATTTGGTTCCATCTACACATCATTTGATCTCAATCAAATGCTTTAAAATAAAAATAAAAATGTTGCCTCATGAATGAGCTGACGTCAGCTGGATCATACTTTGGTATCACTACTTACCCCAACCACACATTTGAATAGGGGTGAAAGTGAAGCATCAGAAAGTGAAAAACAAATTGGGCCCCACAGTCCTCCAGTTTGATTTTGAAACATAGCCTTTCAAAAAACCAAACATGAACAGTCCTTTTCCATGGGACTATGCGAGGTTCGGCTGTCTGTCGTTGCCACGTGACAGTGATGCTTTTGTAGTTCGGTCCGGTTCGGTCCCTGTCTTTCCACCGCCTTTTTTTTTTTTTTTTTTTCTCTCTTCTTTTGCCTCTAGTTTTCTTATACATTATTTTTATTTCTTTTATCTGCTCGAGACTCGTGTGCCCGTTTCATTTTAGCAACTAGAAACTCGAGGTGGCAACGTTGAGGTTTAGGTCGGCTCGGGTTGAATTTGTTCGGGATCGAGTTGATCATAAATCTTTCTGTCCCGAAACTGATTTGTACGTAGACCAAATTGTTTTCGCATTTTAAGTATGAAATGTGTCTGATCCGATTTGTAACAAATTCAAAATTTCACAAGACAAATCTTACCTGAACATTCATTAGATAGGATTAATGTCTGGGCAGGTTTTGGGTGCCTGCGGTTATAGGCCCAAATTGACTGCTCAACTAAATTACCCAACGCGATCCAACATGTTTTAATAAACAAGTTTATATTGATCGACAGAACATGATATATTTGACTTGTTTAATTTATATGAGACATTTTGTACACAATATGTTTTATAATTTGCATTCTTATCCTAAGTGAGTGTGTCAATAAATGGATTACACAATTCTATTATAATCCGTTCAATTGAATGAATTATACAAATTAAACAAAATCGACAGGAATACGAGCGGCATATTAAATGAGTTGATCAGTTATCTAACTCAAACTCGACTTGAACCCTGTTAAATTAAATCTAAACCTCGTATCTTACTCGTTACCTAAATTGTGAATCCTAGTAAGTAGTAACAAAGCTTCAAGGTATCACATAGGATTCGTTTTATTTTTATGGATCTAACATGCATCACTACAATACAAAATTACCAAATGGTTGCATCTTCAAGTCTACAGTTATTCACTGTTTAGTGTCTGTCCTTGTTCTTAGCATTCAAAATTTTTATATTGACATTAAAGATGGCCTGTCAGATTATCATAAATTAAATTATAATATTGTTCTTAAAAAAAAAAAGATATTTTAATGATCAAGACTCGCAAATAAGTAATGTTGATGGTGTTTTTCATGTGCAATTGCTTTACAAATAAACTGCCTCCATAATTTTCCTTACCAACTACAGTAAAAATGAAGAAATTCATGTACGAAGCATTTCATTTCCAAAAATTTGTATCCGAGTTGACCACAACATGAATTATTCCGAACTCTTCAAAAACCGTGTTCAAGTCTAGTTTTTTTCCACTCAAACTTGAAATTTAATTGCTGGCTCTAATGTCGTGACATTCTATTTTTGTGGCAAAGGGTTAAAATTTGGAAAAACATAATAATGATGGGAGTGAATGGAATATATAAGAAAATGGTAGGCAATCTTGTAAAAAGTAATTTGTAAAAGTCTCTTGTCTCTCTTTGAAATTTAAGGCGCGCAGCTACATTTCTTCAGACTCGAACTCTATACTTTAAGTTAAGTTTGAACAACCTCTTATTAATTGACGTACACGTTAAGTGGTTAACACTGCATTTTTTTAAACTTTTATAATTTGATATTTTTTTTTATAAACTATAATTTGATACTTGATAATTACTGATTAAAAAAAAGGTTTCAGAGAAGTGCATTATTATTTTACAGTGGTTCAGTTTATGATATGGAACTCAAGTTGCCAAACAAATATGCCAAAATGCCATTATGATATCAGGTCATGCAGACACGTCACTGAATCAAAACCATTTAATATGAATTATTATTACCAAAGCATAATAATTCATATTAGTGGTTGGACTAAAATATACTATTCCCTCCGTCCCAAAATAGTATCTTATTTGTCTAAATATTTTGTATCAAAATGAGTATCTTATTTTTATTTTTATGTTATCATATTAGTGTTATTCCTATATTACCTTTATCACTTATGTATATGAGCAAATCTGTACATGAAATGCACATGGGGTGTAGGTGGAGAAAGTGAAGGTTATATTAGAAATACACTAAATTATCTTATAATTCTTAATTTTTACAAAAAATAGAAACAAAACACTCATTTTAGGACGGATGAAGTACTATTTTGTACCGGCAACAAATCCTAACAACTCGCAAGAATATTTTCAATGTTATCAATTACTGTAATTGTGTTATGACACACGCAAAAATAAAAGCATCCACATTAAATTGAATCTCTTCCTGTCACATCTATAAATTTTTGTCTGCAACGTTAATAAGGAACTCAAAATAAAAAACTATTCCATTGTTGGGACTTGATTATAAACCTTTAAATGAGACCCCTGTTTATTATAAAATAGCTTATATACTTAGTGTAAGAGACATGACATTTTTGTATTGGCTAACAAATAAAAAAAGAAAACAAGAGAGACAAGGGACGGTCCCTTAACAAAGGGACGGTCCCTTAACAGAGGGACCAGCCCTTAATCATCCCCCTCTCCATTGAAGGTCAGCCAAAGTCCCTTGACAATCACCATTTCCCAAGGGCCAAAGGCCCTTTGCTAGAGATGCTCTAACTTATTTAAGGTTATTAATTTTAATAACGCGTTAGAAATGTTGGTTGTATCATCGTAGATTGTGTTAAGTCATGTACATAGTGCTGTATATTGACACATCATTATACATTTGACCATCTTGTTGTGTCAATGTATATGACCGATTTAGTTATGTGTCAAACATATTGTATTTGTGTTGGATTGTACATAAACGTGTCTCGTTGCACACAAATCACTTTCAACAACACACACATTATCAACTTTAACACTAATCCATTAACAAAGACTATCTAGTGACTGTTTTAAAGGGTGGCAAACATGTTGAAATGTAACTAATATAAATTTTGAAACCGAAAGAGTTATGAAATATATAAATGTTGTCTTATGAATTTATGGCGTGCAACGTTATAATTATGAGACATATTGTACATTTGTATTACTTTTATTTTTGATCAGTTGAGTTACACAATAAGGATTATCTCTTACCTTCAAACTCAAAGTCTCACCTGTCGTCGACAAATAAGTTCGAACTTGAGATCGCATAAGAAATTCAAAACACTAAAATCGTTTGACCCGATATATATTCATTTATACACACGTATTACTAATGTGTCACGTCTCGTTAATTAACCATTCATTTTGATTTAAAAAAAAAAACTTCATTTTGTACAAATGTAATATAACATTACACTTTTTTTTTTAAGTTGAATAAAATAATTTCGAAATTTCAAATTTTAGGTTATTGCCACAAATTGTAAAAATACAAATTGAATCCACTATTTTGTTAATTGTCATTAACAGCCCCATATCTTTCAAAAATTCCATATCTATACATTTTTGTTGTCAGGTGAAGATATGTCATTACGTGAGACCCACAAAATAATCAGTGCCAGTATGGAAAGTAGGAACCAGTAAACACCAAAGTTCGCTACAATACATTGCACCATCATCACTCTCTCTCTCTCCTCCTCTTCTCTCCCAATTCTCGCCTACCTCTAACCTCCTAGGGTTTTTCAATACCAACTTGGATTTCTTCACCATTTTGTGCATTTCATTGCAAATTCTGCTTCAGCTACTTTTTACATCTCAGATCTCGCCGTAACTTTCCTTGCTCTGAACTCTATCGCTTTCGGCATTTGCGCACCTATCTATGGAAAGCGTATCTCTTTGATATTGGATTTTGATCTACCTTTTCTGGGTTTATTGGGGATTTTTTCTATTTTGAGCTTATGCGGTTCGATTCTCGTTCGGTGCACATTGCTGACGCACAGTGTTCGGTAATTTACACCGTTTTCTATCTGGTTTGTACTTGTATGTTTCTGGGATGCATTTACATTTTTAAGTAACTGATGTGATTTTTTTTTTGGTAATTTTTTTCTTGATTGTTGATGTGTATTTAGTTGACAATCTTCTGCTTAAGCCTAAAGTGGGAAATTGTAACGTTGGGATTGGGTTTTGTTCAATCCAAGATCCCACTTGAAAATAGAAAAATAAGGAAAAAAAAAATCAAGATCAACTTGAAGTTCTTGAAGTTTTAAGAAAATGAAATAAAAATGATTTCTGCAACAGTCTGTTTCATGTATTTGTTGTCATATTATCTGATTTGAACCTGACTTCTACATAATCAGTGATGGTAGGTGCTAAATATTCAGTTCAGTAGGAATTATCATTGGGTTGGGACTGGGAGCTGAAGATTGTAACAACAAATTTAATAGAACAACCTCGTTTTGTCCCTACCATGTCGGTATTTTCCTCTTAGAATCTGATTATAACTTTATATCATTGATATCAGCTGTTCTGTATTGAACTATAGCTGGGGATAGTTCTTGTAGTATTGAATCCACCTAGACCGAACCGAGCCTATATTGT
>JAYMTA010005024.1:0-11939 GCA_036897625.1 Pelargonium cotyledonis
CTACCAAATATAGGAGAGAGAGAGAGAGAGAGAGAGAGAGAGAGAGAGAGAGAGAGAGAGAGACAGAGAGAGAGAAAGAGAGAGAGACTCGTATGTTAGGACATACAAATCGTAATTTGATAAAAACGAATGTGTTTTTTTTACTGTCTGAGCCGAAGCCAACACTACCAAATATAGTCAAATGTAGTTGATAATTTGAACCACTACCAAATATAGTCAAATATACTTAACAATTTGAATCTGAATTCCTGAACACTCAAAATTCGATTAGACTTTTAACACTTTTTTGCTAATTCCAATCTATACTGCCAGATATATTGTTACGCGAACCCGACACGCATGCACGAATCACCAGCCGGAGATGAAACATAGGTCTCTCCCATATTACAGAAGATTGACTGTAGCTTCTTATCTACCCAAAACTCAAAAGCAATAAACACAGTAACTAACTCCAACGACCAGACCATCAATCCAAAATTCTCCAGAATCGCGAAATGTACCACACCATGGCATTACCATGCTTCGGCACCGCCATTGCATTTGCTTCAGCTGCGCGCAGACCAACCCAGAGAGCGAAGAAGAAAAAGCTCGAAACCAAGCCGAGTGGCGTCAACACCAGAGTTGGCTTCAGCGCTGAGAAGAAGGAAGTTTCATGGAAGTGCGTCCAAGGCTGTGGTGCTTGCTGCAAACTCGACAAAGGACCTGCCTTCGCCTCTCCCGAAGAGATTTTCGAAAACACCCAAGACGTCGAGGTTGGTTTCGCTGCTTCTCTAACTTATGCGCACCATGTGTTCGATAAAATGTTCCAATGGTTTTAACTTTTACGTGAAGAACTTTTCGTTAACTCTGAGTTGCTGAGGTTGGTTTCGGTGCTGAAAACTTATGCTCGCCATGTGTTTGATAAAATGCTTCTCTGGTTCTGCAATCTTTACCTCTTGTATGATTTCTGTCTTTTCAATAATATGCTTGATAAAATGTTTCAATGGTTTTGGAATCTCCTTGAGAAAGTTCGATAATCCTGAAGATGTTGAGGTTGGTTTCGTTGGTTCTGTAACTTATGCGCACCATGTGTTTGATAGAATGTTTCAGTGGCTTTCAGTGAAGAATTTTCCGTTCACTCTGAAGTTGTTGAGGTTGTATTTTGGTTATGTAACTAATGTGGACCGTGTGTTTCATAAAATGCTTCACTGGTTCTGCAATCTCTATATCTTAAACGATTAGTCTGTCTTTTCAAAGACTTGTTTGATAAAATGTTTCAATGGTTTTCAATCTCCTTTAGAAAATTTTAATTATCATGAAGATGTTGAGTTTGGTTTAGTTGGTTTTGAATGTGCAGTTTGTGCTTGATAAAATGTTCCAACGGTTTTGCATGAAGAAATTTTGGGTACCCTGAAGTTGGTTTCGAGTTTTTCTTTTAGCACCATGTGTTTGATAAAATGATTCACTGGTCTGCTATTGTATTTGTCAACTGTTCAGTCCATGTGATTCCTGGTTTTGATGTTGAACATAGCATGATTGACCTTACTCGTTAGGGTTTCTGTTTTCAATCTTATGGTGGTTCTTGTTAGAGTTCAAAAATTTGTGGCTTTGCTGAGACGTTTTAGAGTATAAAACTTCAATTGTTTCATCAAGTATCAACTTTATAGTATTTGTTAGAGTATAAAACATTGTTGATTTGCGGTCGTGTTAGAGTTTAAAACTTTAATTTTGCCATCGATTATCAGCATTATGGTACTTGTTAGAGTACAAAACAGCATGACTTTGCTGCAATTTTAGTGTATAGAACAATAATGGTGCCATCAACTATCAGCTTTACGGTACTTGTTTGAGTGCTAAGCATGTTAGAATATGAAAGTTTACTTGTTTCCATCTATTATCAACTTAAACTTTGAGTTGAATATGTTTGCGAATATGATATCAGAGGGCTTGTGTTCTCGTGAAGGGTGTGTTGTAGATTACATAACACCATAATTTATGACTGAATCAAACACATTCACTAGGGTTTTTGTTCTCATGAAGGGTGTGTTATCGTGAAGGGCGTGTTATAGAATTCATGCTTACTTTTTTGGATTCTAATGGAGTGTATAACTGTCTGCTTAAGCTTTTAGTTAAATAGAAGCTGAATCTATAATTCCTTTTATCATCATAATTTATTACTGAATTGAACACATTCACTATTGGCGGATTCTGTAAAATAACAAATCTCAATCATTAGAATCGGGTGGATAAGAATGAATATAAACTCTATCTACACGTGTTTTGTGTTTTCCCTCAATAGCATTTTGCAATGTTGTTAGAGTTTGTTGTTCGTGTTGTGATTGAGTCTTGATTTATCGAATTTCAGCATTATAGAAGCTTGATAGGTCCGGATGGATGGTGCATACACTTTGAGAAAACCACGCGCCAATGCTCTATTTACGCCGGTGAGTTTTGAGTTCCAACTGTTCCTAAAATTCTTGCTTATTAAACATATTCTACTTTCAAAACTAACACGGATAATGTGGTATTCTTTCTTTTTCTTCTCTTGAAATATCATCAGATCGCCCGTATTTTTGTCGCGTAGAGCCGGAAATATTCGAAACGCTCTATGGAATCGACAAGAAGAAGTTCAACAAGGAGGCATGCAGGTCATCTCATATTCTCACCCTCTTCAATATGTGCAAATCATGAGTTTTAATGCTTATCAGTTTGGCTTGTAAATCAATAGCATTATGTGCCATGGTCTTTTTAGTATCCATTTTGTGCCAATTTGGTTCCCAACTTAATTTTTGATCCAATTTAGTTCCCTTGGTACAGTTTTTGTGCCAATTCAGCCTCCTAATTAAATTTCGGTTCGAATTTAGTCCCTTAGTAGCCACCTCTGTTTCAAAATTGTCCCCTTGTAATTGCTTGATAATATCGATTATTTGTTATGACTCGTATGTATGTTTGTCGTATATTTGCGTACAGTTGCTGCACGGATACTATAAAAGCTATATACGGTTCAAATTCGAAGGAATTGGACAAGTTCAATCAAGCCATAAGGAGGTCTGATTCTGGTCAGTGAAGTCCCCATATACATATATATATATATATATATATATATATTACATAATTTACATTAGATTTAGTCTTCACTGTGACTCTACGTGCACTAATTGTAGTATGATTTTTGTTTTCCCCTTCTGTTTGGAATGGAAACCCAATGATCCATTGGGCTATTGAGGTCAATAGGATTCGTGTTCACAATCTCATCCAGATAAATACAATACTCATATCAACTAGGCTCTCCCGGGACGCTTTGGTTAATAACTTTTTGTGTTATTCCACGCAATCCTTCTAACGACTTGGAGATCTTTCTTTACCGTTAAGCCCGCTAAATAAGGTTTCTTCAAGTGAAAGTCTGGCTTGCGTTCAAATTAGATACTCTTCTCGGATAATCTTAGAATTCTACTGTTTACGTTCTTCATTTGTTCCTCTTCCCCCTGTTCTCTCGCCTATTTACCTTCATGACTTGCGCCTAAAGTATCCCGTTGTAGGTTACTATTATATTTGGTTTTCACGGTGGTGGACTTTGTTTGGGGCCACGGTATGGTGCGTTGCCTGTTGTACGTGTTGATGGATCTCTCCCCGTCCCCGAGTTTGGTATTTCCCCAATTATTCAACCATTTTATCTATCGTCCCAAATGAGTACTTGATCGATGCAAAGACGAGCTAAGTTTGCTTGGTAATCTTCTAAGGTAAGCATGAAGTGAAAGTGTTACAGATAAAGTTCTGGTTACCAGCAAGTTGAAGAGCTGGCTGGGCTGCTACACTTTGTTCTTGTTCACTGTCTATCTGCAAAAGAAACTTGAATATGATACCCTGCCTGCCAGAAAGTCGGTGATGCCCATTGCCCGACCCTATAAATTCTCTCCTCTTTTTGCTACTTCCCCTAAAGTGATTCGATTCTGTTCAGTTCAATTCAATTCAAGAAAACTTAAAGAGAAACCAAATAGCTCAAATAGAGAAGAAAAATGGTTAAAGAAGTCAAAGAACCCAAACAAAACATTTTCCATATCATAAAAGAATCTACTATCAAAATCTCCATACGTAATGGCATCATCTTTTTTCTCCTTTTTCCTCTCAATAAATAGCATTGGAATCATCTGTATCTCCCCACCAGAAATCCAATAAACTTAAGAAGAAAGAGCTTGGAACTTACATTGCTTCTTCCATGGAGGATCCGATGCCCAACTCTGGCTCCGATACTCACCAGCCGCACTTCTTCCACAGCTATCCAAGTCCCTTCCATGGCAATTACGAAGAATCCGAACATCTTCCATCAGCTACAACCCTACCTTACCATTATCCCGGTTCTCCGTTCCGCTGGAGTTACCTTGACGGTTCCATTTCTTCTCTGCATAACAGAGAAGATCTTGGTTTCACCTGCGTTCGCCAGATTGAGGACGAGTACCAGGACGATCACTGGCAGAGCAGCGGCTGCGGAGACTGGCTGGGCTCTTGCTTTCAGGAGGATGCTACGTGTGGCTATGGGTATGGTTACTCCTTTCAGAATGAAGAACCCGAAAGTGAAAGTTACTATCAACAGGTAGAGAACCAGTCCGGTTTTGACTACAGTCCTTGGTCGTGGACTGGAGCAGGAGAGGACAACTCTTATGGCTACCAAAGAACAGAACCTCAAACTACTTACTGCAACAGCTCGGATGAAATCACAGGACTATGCGAAAGTATCTTAGGTTACTGGCCTTGCTTGCTCCGTAGGTACCAGAAAACCTATGGCAACCAGTGAGGTAACAAGATATAGAGTTCCAAGAATAAGCGCATATAATAAGTGTACGTGCGAAGGTGAAATGTGCACCTTAATAAGTTTTTCCTGTTTCTTTCATGCTTATGATCAGTGTACTAACAGGAAAAGATGCAGCAATAGTATTTTCAATAGCTTAAACCAACCTTGATACAAAGCTCGATCGATTCTCACATAAAAAAAGGCAACGTGTACTAGTACTGACAATTCAGATGATGTACGAACATGCTATGGATGAATTCATTATCTATGGATCGATGTGAAAGTAACATTTTAAACATCTCTGGCTAAAAGAAAAGATAATACATCCACTGAATGTGTGTGTGAGTATATATTCCCTAATGTACCTTGTGAATTTACTGTGTTCAGCACCATAGCAAATTATACACCCATTTGTTGGTGGGTACTAGGTAGACTCTTGTTCTCTTGACCAGCGCAGGAAGATTTCACAGTAATTCATGAGTGGAACTGCCATTTTTACCAGGTTTTTTGAAGATACATCTTGCCGTCACCTTAAACTACAAAGCAGGCAATAGGCACACGCATTGTGAAACTTCAAATAGATAAGAAAATTAGAAGCTTTCTTTTCTCGGGAGAGCAAAAGTTATCCATTATCGGCTTACTGTACAGAAGGTATTATACTTGTTGCCATTCATCATAACATGGGGCCGAGGCCCAATTCATCCTCAATGTCGTCACCATCTTCAAATAGCTTCAAGAATCGAGCCTGTTCTTGCTGTCTCCTTCTCTTTTGCCAGACTTTGACACCTTTTACTATTCCAATGGTTATTAAGGCTGCCATCAAAATGCCGACGATGATGACTATCGTCAAAATTGCAGGATGCATTTTCTTTCCACTGTCACGATCATCAGCGGAATCATGCTCCGGATCTGCAATGTGAAGGAACAAAATCAGAACTGCAATACTAACAATTTATCAGAGCCATATAATCACTTAGCAAACAGTTATAGCCTAGGCAATTCGGATTGATAAAGGGTAATAAAATTCAACCAAATTTGGAGTCGAGTCGGATTTATCCTACAAAAACACGTATCGGATTTTAATGTACAAAGTGCGGATTTCCAACCCGAACCGAAAATAGGTTGGATCGGTTATAAGTCGGATTGGATTCCGGATGCCTGCGGGTTCGGATCCAAATTGTCAGCTCTATTATAGCCACATAATTCACCGCCTACATGAAATAAGCACACTTTGATATTTAACAAAAGAAGATACTCACCGGATCCTTCCCCGCCTAGAAGAAGTAAGCATTTTGAACATGAAAAAGTAGCATTGAATTCATTTTCCTTGCTATGATTATACTTTCCACCAGGAGATGCAAAATCAGAAGGACAGAGCTCCCATTCATCAAATACATCATCTGACTTTATGGTATCCGACTCATAGATTCCGCATCTCTTACACTTTTTACTTGTAAATTCTGTCAAAGGCTGAAAATCATGATCATAAAATTCAAGCATTAGTTATTGTGCCCAAGTTGTCACAGTAAGAAATAAGAATTTGAAGAATTCAACTAAAGAAAGCTTATTAACTGATGCTCTACAGTCCACATAAATACACAGAAAAAACAGATAATAGGAAGGTAAATCGCCAACAAAACATTGGCATTGATGCAAAGAGTCTTAATCCTATATTGGACAGCAAAAAAAGTGGAACCACCCCTACTAGATGAGACTCTTTGCATCAATGCCAAATGTCTCGAATGTCAATTCAATTAGATAACTTAAGGCGGTAATTATCAATAAATATAATCAATGTTACCTATAAATGATCGAACATAAAACCACTTGACACATTCAACTCTAAGAGCTGATTTACGAGCAAAACACACTTAGTATCGCCAAAAATTAATCACAGCACAACAAAAAACTGAAATAGAATCTCTTCAGTAACCATGAGAGGATCTTAATATTGTCAATAAAAACTATGGTGAACCCAAAAATATTCACTCACCACATAACAAGACATGTATATCAAAAGCTATGAGTAAGAAGAAAGAACCTGCCAAGACTCTTCACCCTTAAAAGTGTACAAGATGTTTGCATTCTTAACATCCGGCAATTCTGTCTTGTTTTCCTCTTTACATTTGAAATAAACTTTTGGCTCAAATACAAATTCGTGGGTGGTAAAAATTACCATGGAGTCAAGTGTAACAACAGCTGATAATGCAAATCCTGCAAAACACACATAACTCTCAGTAAGTAGAATATCCCAGAAAAACTAAATCATATGCACAAACCAACCACTTCTGCGGAAAACTTAAGAGAAAAACAATCCAACCTACTTACAAAAGATTTTTTACTCACAAATTTAAATGTTTTGATACCCTTTATTTGCTGCAATTCAATTCATAGGGGGGTTATAAAATTCAATTACAATTGTAATTTGCAACACCAGAATCAACTCCAAACACCTAACTCCCTTGTGTGTTACTGTCCATTAGGAGCTAATTTGAAACCCTAAATAACTCAAAAATTGTTTTCCAAATATGCTCTTCCTCATGATCTCACAAGCCAGCCCAAAGCCCTCCTTAGTTCCAAACAAATCTATACAATTCATATCAATTTTGACAAGTCAACATCAAATTCAAAAAACTGAAACTTAAATACATGTCTCCGAATCTGAAATTAAAAGAACTAGGAAACGACACAACTATAAGCTCAACTGAAACCCTAAATAACTCGAAAATTGTATACCAAATATGCTCGTCCACATGATCTCACAATCACTCCTTAGTTCCAAACAAGTCTATCCAATTTGTATCAATTTATCCGCAATTCAACATCGAACTCAAACAACTGAACCTCAAATAGATATCTCTGAATCCAAAATTTCAGAGAACTACGAAACCACAAAATAACAAGTTCAATTGCTGTGTTTCCTTCTCGAGAAAGCTCCTTACCAGGAAAGCACTTAATTGAAACCCTAAATAACTCAAACATTGGTTTCCAAATATGCTAGGCCAAATGATCTCACAATCACTCCTTTGTTATAAAAATCTATACAACTCAATAAATACCAACAATTCAACATCAAATTCAAACAATTGAAACTTAAACTGTTAAACACATATCTTCGGATCCGAAATTGGAGGGAACTAAGATAAAACCTATTAACAAGGTCGATACCTGGAAATCACTAAATTGAAATCTAAATAACTCAAAAATTGTTCAAAAATGCTCGTCCACATGATCTCACAATCACTCCTCAGTTCCAAACAAATCAATACAGTTCAACATCAAATTCTATCAATGAAACTTAACACGCATCTTCCAATCCGAAATTTGACAAACAACAGAATAGTAAGCTCTAAAGCTTTGATTGTTTCACGAGAAAGTTCCTTACCTGGAAAGCAGCTGAGGCAAATCCAACCGACGAGAAACGAAGCAGAAACTCTAGATTTCAACGTCAATCTCCAAATCGACATAACAAATTGCTATATAAAAACTGATCCAACAGTTGAATCTGTAACAGTATCTCGAAGCAGAGAATCGATCGATAGAGAGAGAGCTGTGGGAGAGACGGTGGTGAAAGTGAGCACTACGCGCCTCTGAGAAGCTAATGGCGGTTTCTAGTATTTTCGTTTTGCTTCAAAACTGAGACTGAGAGACAGAGAGGTCTGACCGGTTCGCGCTCCGCCATTAGTGGGCGGGTAATGAATTTATCGTACGCACTTCGCGCACTACGCACCACGGCTAGGATCTTGCCACGTCACGTAGAGCCCTTTTGCTATCTTGAGATTTGTGACGTGGAAAAATCAAAATGGTGAAAGTGAAATGGTATAGGTGAGGAGTCGGTAACGGTTAGGATGGTCACTTGATGGATGATCTCATGCTTTTGGTGTGTACCAATTATGAGAGCTGACAATTCGGGCATGTTGGGTTTGTATCGGGTGAACTTGTTTACGTGTTGTACGACTCAACATGAATATTACATTTTTAGTAATCGTGTTGAACAATCGAACACAAGACACGAAAACATCTATTTAACACGACAAAACAGACAGTCTTGACATAATCTTATTTGATTGACACAACATAACCCAACCCATTTGATACATTATTCAAAATTAGTTTATAGTCAAGACAAGTTCGGCCAAGTGGTTAAACCACTTCGGAATTCCTTTGAGATATCGGGTTTGAGTCTCCATGCTGACGGTATGAGGTGGATTATTTGGGTTTAAAGTGAGAGCTAACTAAAAAAAATTTATCAGTTGAACTACACAACATGAATAACTCTTTTTAACTCAAAATCTCACATCATACTATCGACAATAAGGCTCGAACCAGAGACCTCGCAACATGGATAACTCATAACTCTCTCTAACTCAAAATCTCACCTCATACTATCGACAATGAAACTCGAACCCAAATCAAAAGAACCTCAAAACGTTTAAAAACTATTTGGCCAAATATGTATCGGTTAACTCTTATTTCAATCCTCGAAAAGTAATATGATTTCATTTTCTATTATAACTTCCATTTACTATTTTTAGTAAAATGGTAACATTATAGCTCTAATTTGCCATATTTAAACCCACCTTTTTCTGCGGAGAAAACTATATATAAACACCCAATTCTCAACTGTTTCTCTCATTCTGTGACCTCCTCTCGTGCGCGGTCGTTGCGCTCGAAGCAACCACCGCCACCCAAATCCGCCGCCGCCAGAGTCACGCGCGAGGCCCCTACCGTGGTTCTCACCTCCACCACCTCTCCTCGCGCCCGATCGACCGTCGATCTCAATCTCCATGTCTCTGCGCGTGGCTCTGTCTCGGAATCTGTCCCAGGCTTTCTCTCAGGCCATGCCGTTAATGAAACGCGCTCTCTCCCAGCCCGCTTCACGCGCCGATTTGCAAGAGCAGCGTCGCCGCAATTGTCGCAACGCCAACGGTGCCTCCATGGCCAAAACGTCGACGTAGATAAGCTGTACAAATACATTTTAGGGACCTGGCATTACGGATGGACTAAAAAAACACACGTGTTTTTATCAAGGTGCTATTTGTCCGTACTAGCTTGTTCCGCCAAATGTGGTTCAAAATAGAACATGCAAAAAGTAGTTGGATAAAGACGCGTAAAGTTTTTGTCTAATGTGTTTTAAGTTCGCGTCTTGAATTGTCGGGTCTTCTCAGGGAACCCAAAGATTGCGGAATTCGGAATGAGCCCACAATAGCGAATACGGCGGGAATGTGTGGATAGATGCGGCCTACGTGGAGGGACACGAATCTTGATCTTGTGGGATGTCTTTGAGCTAAAATCAATAATTGTACATTTATTTTATTAGTAATGTCCGTAAGTATCCATTGTAAATGTGATAAGCATTAACCACGTAATAAAATGATTGCATATAACCTTTTTTTTCATTGTGTATACCATTGTAAATTATGACATTTCCATTTTACGAGAGAACAAATTATAATTTTTCTCCGTCATTTTTGATAAACTGAAGAAACTTTCATTAGTAGCACGACATTAGTAATATTTTGATTCAAAGTATAAATTCATATAGAGTTTATCTTGCATAACTAAGATGAGTTGAGAAAAATCTTGCGGGACGTGCAACTTGAAAACATAGCCGCCAAGGGAGACCCAACATTTTAAAGACATGAGACACGATTCTATTTTATTACTAAAATATGCTCTTCTAGTATTTGTGGACAAATCTTTCACTTAAAATTTATGGTGAGGGTGCAAAATGATGTTTAAGATCTCTTATTTCATGGATGTATGAGTATGTATACTAACAAATTGTGCGAAAAAGTCGATGTGTGCTAAATAATTGGTGTAGATATGTCTTAAGGGTCATTGCCACCATACTGGCATAGATCAATATCTTGATGAGGTGACGATGATATCACTCAAGATAGGGTCTTTGTGTGGAGCTCAACAATGGGTTGCAAAATAGAGTCTAAGAGGTTACCAATAATACGTATTTGTCCGCATGTTGTGTGTTTGGCAACACAACGTAAAACTAAGTGTTTCATACCTCAAAAAGGATGTACCCGTCAAGGTGTGATATCCTTGGATCATGTCTTAACTTGTTTTTATCAAATATAGTTGGACAAACTGAGGTAATTTTAGGTGTGTCAGATTTCGAAGGTGTTATTTGAAATTCTTATGTTGAGATATTTTTTTTAAATAGAAAATGACAAAACATTAAAAATGCGTATATGAAGAGGTTGAAGGTGAAAATCCTACACATAAGTTCTATAGAGGCGAATCTTGCAAGTGTAATTCTTTTGCAGAAAATCTTGAGGGATTTTCAAGTACTTGTGAGAGTTAACTTAGTGTTTGATAAGATACTCTTTAAGACATAAAGGGATCAAAAGAGAAAGAGGAGCTCATGGAGAGGTGCAGCTCAAGGATGGAGGGTTACTTTCATAAATAATAGCTCGATATTACCCAAAACTGATTAAATACGAAGGTTGACTTTTGTTGGGAGGTGGTACCTTGTGAAATCACATGAGAGCATGATTAGAACAATAGTTTGGCGAACACAATCGTGAGAGGTGCTACTGGAGACATCACTTGAAAATGTTTAAATGTCATTTGAAATCAAACCAAAATCGAAGAGAAAAGTTGGAGCCTCGAAGTGGTATGACGTTGGGTCAACCCTATATGTAGGGAATGGGCTATGGTTGTGGCAATAGTAGAGGTTGTCATGTAAATGCAAACATTAACCTCTCGACCTCGACTAAATTGAGGTGAAGGTCCCTAGTCGCAAGTCTAACACTTTTCTTATTTTTTCATTGTTTGACTCTACATTTTATGATTTTGTAGAAATTTTCATTCTTATGCGTCTTATTTGAAGAAAGACCCTCGAACTCATACTTACTTTAATTTCTCTGATAATAATATTTGTCCAATAGCTTCTAATGATTGTTGGGATATGATATACACGTGTGTCGATAACAAAAAGTGAAATACAAGTAAGAAAAGAAGAATTAACCATAACTATTCCCTTCCCCTAATGAATTTGAGGCATCTCCAATACTTACTATATGAGGAACAACAACACAAACCCAAATTTAGATTTTCTTCACTTAGGGGACTCACCATAGACCCACCACCCAAAATCCTCCAACTCCACCAGCACCAAAACCATGTTACACAATCCAATCCTCGCCGCCGTCGC
>JAYMTA010005025.1:0-11938 GCA_036897625.1 Pelargonium cotyledonis
AACAATCCCAACAAGTAATTATTAACATAATATTACGACAAATTAACAAAACATACGAGTCGGATTCGCGAATCCAGGCAAGTTAGATTTAGGGTTTTTTTTCTCTTTCTGATTTGGTTTTTAATCTTTTGAAATTAGTTTTTTAGTATTAAAAAAAAAGAATACGAGTCGGACTCGCATGTCGGTGGCGTGTCGGAATTATATTATAATTTTTTTTAATTATTAATTCGCGATTCGCGTGTCGGACACGTGTCGGAGGCGAATCGTGTCCGATTCACGTGTCCGACGCGGATTCGCACTCCAGGTGCAGTGTCGGTGATTCATAGCTTCCAACAAACCAGCTTCAGCTGAAACTGTTGATAAAGAATGCCACATCCATCTCTAATAGTATTAGCTACAAAATCTTTAACTTGCTGGTTCTTCAACAATCATTTGACCATATCTTAGCACGACCCCCCCACAGCATGAGTTTGTTGCTTCCCAATTGTCAATTACTCCCTTTGTCCCAAAAATGAGTACATTTTCCTATTTTTGTAGAAATTAAGAATAAGTTACTACGGGCTGTTCTTTCCACTGTATACCCCTTGTACTCTTGTAATTACAAACTCGAGCGATTCTTACAAACTTTTATTAGGGATATTGATGGTTATTCACCCATAACTAACTTCCTAAAGAAGAAAGCAGACACTCAATTTAGGCCGACGGGAGTAGATTTTTAACAAACTTGCCACATTCGTCCACGTCCAAGAATAGTCGATTAGAAGTTGTAAACTTCAAACATCCTCAATGTGTATGGCATGAATCCATAAATCCATTAATCATTTAATCCCACAGGAACTCCAAGAAACAAGATTCCATTATGTCCGTGGATCATTGTAGTGTTCCAAATCGCCCTCTAGCCTTTGTCAATCTCAAGAGTTCACAATTTCTGCTCTACTTCATGAATTACTTCTTTTAGAAGAGTACAACCTACTCTACTATGCTATGAATTTTGGTTGCTGATTGCATAACCTCTAGTTTAGCAGTACAAACAAATTTAACATCATAATTTTCTTTACCTTAACTAGTGGTGATAAGCAGGTGATAGTTTTGGGGTCTACACATCTTAGTTTTCATTGTCATCTTCAGTTATTGGATTGAAAGTTTGGTTTCATAAAAATCCACTTCTGACAACAGTGTTTTCTTCTATACTCGGGCCAGTACAAAATAATTAACTCTCATTATCATTGTTTAAGACATTAGAAGCTCCAGAAATTAAAAGAAGGATCTTATATCATCATTTTCAGTATGCTAATCTTCATGGAAGACAGCAAACAGTGCTAGTGAAGCTGAAATTATTAATAGCAAATCTCATGTCACCTCAACTTTTATTAACAACCTATTCACAACTGCAGAAATATGAGTAATTGATAATCCTAATCCACCAGAATCATACTCCTTTTAAGACACTTTCATGACACACACACATAAACTTCAACGAGTGTAAGAGACATCCACAATACTATAAAGCGTAACGTACCACCAGTTCTCCAGCAGAAAAGCAACATTAATTCAAATATCATTGTCCAGTAGTACCTGAATCAAACCAGACATCCATCGTATCAGTCCCCTTCTCATACTCAGATGCTTGATCACGATACTTCTCAGGAAGTAGGTCCTCCACCTTCATGTACCACCATGCGTCACCACCCTTCTGCAATATTACAGCTGTAAAGACAAAAAAACCATGAGTGAACACCTTAACATTAGCTAACAACATAACCAAAGAGTATGGTAAGCTATTTGGGAGTGTATGTGCTCGACCAATAAGGGATACTATAAATATGTGAGCCAATATAGAAGATGAGTAACTAGACTAGCACAAGGATGTGAACAAATCATAACTCAATGCTTTGTTTTAATTTAGTACTAATAATCTTCATGTTTTTAGCTGTAAAATATATTGAGCATGGCCTAAGGATAGAAAAAAAAGAAAAAGAAAAAGAAAGCAAACCGCTACTCTTAGGAAGCTCTTACACTTGATATGGTTAATAGTGTCTTCATTCATTAGAGGTTCCTTTGACTGTACATGGTAGAAGACTGGAATTGGAACGCCCCATACCCTCTGTCGCGAAATGCACCAATCCGAGCGGCTAGAAGTCATTGCAGAAATTCTGTTTTGTGCCTGAGCAATGAGCATCAAAGTTAAGAAATGAAAAATAACTGTTAAGTTAAAAGGACAGTGGCATCCATAAGTATATCAAATACATTAGAAACCTAACAAAGGGAATCTTGTTAGAAGGCTATTCCTTATCAAATACTTTAACAGTTCAGACATTGATTTATGTCCGTAACATAAGGAGGAAAAAATTCCAAATAAATAAGCAACACAGTAGCACTCTGTTCTAAACAAAGTCTTATACGAACACATCACATTACCAACCCAAAAGTCAAAGCTAGGAATCAAGTGGAAGATGAAGCCATGACAAATAATACTGCTAGAGTGGCTAGAAAGTAGGAGGTAGTGACTGTTAGAGTGGCAAGAAAAAAAATTGATTAGCACATTTTTAGGGATCTTGTTTATCTACATTGCGTTGATTCCTCGGATATTTGATTGATTTTGATTAGACTCTATTTGTACTATAAATTGGGTTTCACCTTTTGTGAATAATATAAATCATACTTCACATTGTATCAAAGCATTGAGAGACATATATAATACTTTGAATCTCTTCTTCTGCCTCCATGGCAGTGGTGCCAAGCCCTCAACAACCCACAAGTCTTCAACTTGGTAGACATAACCTACTTAATTGTCAATCCACAAAATCTAATAACAAAGCTAACCTCAATTGGCCACTTTCTCTTTTTATTTTTCCAGTGAAACGTCCGGTTCCCTGCCTTACTTATGACTCTCTGTTTTATTCTCTACTTTGCACTTTTTGGGTGATGATAGAGTATTTAAGCCCCTGACACAGATTTGCGCCCACAGCTCATATCTGAGCTGCGGGCTTCCTCACACTTCTCTTCTGCAAGGTAAATATTAAGTGGATTGCACGACTTATTTAGTAGTTCATTCAATGGCATATACCTTTTCCTATTGCCCCCTCCAAATTGTTGTGTAAGAAAAGATATGGATACAAAAGGGTGTCTTTTCCTATTGGAGCACTGGAGTTCCATGCATCACGGGGAGCAATTTGTTACTACATTGAAATTATGTTCTATGAGGATGTCATGTGCTTCAACTAACATCAATAACAACCCCGAGGCCTAAATTAATGAGATACAAATAAAGTCATCAAAGGGATGAAATGTTGTAATGTTGCCTAGGGTGAGAAAAGAACTCCAAATTTTTTTTCAAGCTTTTAAAATGTAGAGAAAAATGTAATCTTGCCAACATAATGCCAAAATTGAAATTTTGAGACAAGGAAGTGCAAAACAAGGATCATATTTCAGCATAAAGATAAAATACCATGTACTATTGGGCCATGAAAGAAGTTGTATCAAGTGGACTCACATTCCAATAATAAGAATGCAGGTAAGATTTCATGAGTAAATGAAACATCATGAAAAGTTTAAGAATCTAAATTAATATCTACAGTTTCATTGCATCTGGATTTCTACCATGGACTGTATGTTACCAGCATAGCTATCAAAGAATCTAAAGAGCTACTCAAGCAAAATTAGGATACCTTCAGCACAGTCAAAGACAAATACCTGAGGTGGAAGCCATTTCACATGGCTAATTGCCTCCATAGCAGCCTGGCGAAACCCTTCCACAGAAGCAAACCATTGCTCTGTTGCCCTAAATATGGTAGGTTTTTTCGTTCGCCAATCGTATGGATATTTGTGTCCTAGATAAGCCAGAAGATGGAAGAGTTTTCAGAAGCAACATGGCTACTTTACATAATTGAATAATCAACCAGAGATTCCAGTTAGTGATATGAAGGTGAAAGGAAGAGAATAAGACATTACCGTATGATTCTTCCATAATAATTAAAGAGTGTTCATCCAAGTATTTCACTACAGCAATATTACCATCCCCAAGTACATCAAGCCCAGAAAACTTCCCAGCTTCTTCAGTGAACTTCCCATCATCATCAACTGGGGAAAACAAAGGCAACCCATATTTCAGGCCAGTCAAATAATCCTCTTGACCATGACCAGGAGCTGTATGGACTAATCCAGTTCCAGTTTCAGTCGTAATATAATCTCCTCCAATGACTACGGGACATTCCTTGTTATCTATAGGGTGTGTGTATCTGAAATCATAATTGCAATCATACCTTAGCATATATATCATTGCTACTCTTTTAGATAATAGACATTGAAGTGATGTACAAAACTAGTCATGCAACATAAGTTTATTTCCAGTTATCTTTTTTATTTATTTTTATTTATTTATTTTTTTATCAGCTTATTTTCAGTTATCTACAAGTACAAACATACTGCTTAAGGCATCCAACTCAAAACCAATTGGCAATGAGTTGGGAGGCCCACACTGCTTAAATGACAGGGAGTTACACATCTACTGGATGTGGGAGTACTTCAGTAGTCAGTACTCTCCCTCACATGCAGGCTGAATAACACTGTAGATGCTACACATCGATTTACACAAAGGGGTTAACAAAGCAACTGGGCCAAGGCCAGGATTAAACCTGCACTTGGACCATATTAAGAAACTAATTCAACTAAAAGCTTGAGCTGTTAGTTGATAACCCAATACCGGTTTATGCTCTAAAATCTAGACACAATAAATTACGTTCATAACCTGCAATTTTCAAGATCTGAACCAGACAGTATTTTCTTGACAACAAGCTTCACTCCCCACTTTGCTTCTAGTTTTGGTACAAGATCAAATGCGACTATAAGGAAAGGCGTATTTTGTTCCTTTAGAATATTTCCAAGCCTCTTCTTTTTATTTTCAGCAGATACAGAAGCATCTCCTATGCTTGACTGTAGTTCAACAACAGCATACTGAAGCTTCGCATTCACTGCAACAGCTGAACATACAATAATGGCAAAAGAGTTACTGCAAAATATTATTACAGAAATCAGCATGAGAAAGAGCAGCAGCAGCATAAATACTCGTCAAACATGCGAACAAAATATTCATTCAATCAAGGTTGTATGAGATAACCCAGCAACTAAACCTTAATAGTAAATATTCAAAAGTACGAGAAATGGTGATCATATATATAGGTATAAGCATACAGACAACGCACAGATGAGACATCCACTTGCTCCAGATGTAAGAGTTCGTTTCGAAACCATTCATGTGTAGATGATCGCAGAATAGAAAAGTAAAAGCAAAGAAACCTTTTTCATTTTTTTTGTGTCCATCATATGAACAATTAGTTTGGAATATGAAAAGTTGGAGAGAAGAAAGTTGAAGGATGAAGAAGATATGATGTTAACCATTTCTTAAGAACTTTAATCTTCCATTTAATATATTTCCTAACATCAATTAAGATCCAAAGTGAACATGAACTTCCTAACTAAATTTTTTCTCGTACTTTTCTCTCTTTCATGTAAAAAAATAAAATAAAATAAAAATTACAAAAGTGAACCAGAATAGCCTCACATTCTAAGAACTCAAATATAAAATTCTTGGGTCTATTCAAAGTACTGATTTGAATGGTGCCAAATGTATGAAGATTCAAAATTATTATTTTATCTCCATTTTTATTTGTTCCGCTTCATTCCTTCATTCTACCAGATCTATCAAGGCTAGATTGTAATACATACTAGAACCTTACAAAACAATGTTCAAGCAGCAATCATACAACTTGGCTTGTAGAAAAATATAACTAATATAAAGAGACAAAATAAACAAAGAAGCTCTTGCGTTTTAATTAGAATGTATAGATACAAGCCAATTGATAGTTTCAAGTTACAAAGGATTCCAAGCGATTTAGGTATTCGAGGGGATTAAATTTAAAGGGGATTGATGATGCTTAAAAAATCAGGATCTATGCATGTACTTCCAAGACAAGTCACAACTCTCCACTCAAGCTTTGAAAAGTCAAAAGACCCAAGAAGGTTTTATTCAGGTCCTCCAAAAGAGATCTCACGACAAGGAGATGAACCCTGTGGATTGGCCAAATTTCTCCAGACAAAGGGATACACACCTGTGTGTGACTTGGCCAAGACCGAGAGGAATGCTTGACTGAGGAACCTTGGCTGAAAGACATATGCATGTGTGCCAAGACACATGCCAATGTGTTTGGTTCTGCCCAGTCGAGCCTCGAAGCACCTCTCCTCTTTCCATTGCACTCTTCTTGATGTGTTGACGAGCTAAAGGCTCCCAAATCACTCTCAAGCACAAGGAGAGGGCAGAACTCGAGGAGAGCTCCTCCTCAACCCCAAAAGGTCATGCTCTGAGGTAGACCCTCCTCTAGCTTCAAGTTACCTCAAACAAGGCCTTGATAGAACGTGTGAGACCCTCACTAGCGTATAACTTCAAGAGTTGGTATGGCCTTGAGGTAACCAAAGGACCCCTTGCCTAAGCAGCCTTAGGGAGCTTATCCTAAAGAAGTCTTGAGATCCATGAGGAGATCATTGATAATGTCAGCATTCATGACTAATGATGACATCACCCTTAGCCAACAAAACATATCGTCATCTCATCAATCACATAGATAGAGAGAGGAAGAGGGTAGATTAAGATAGAGAATTAGAGATTTTGTAAACGTATGTACAGCGTGATGTGTTTAGTACTTCAGTCGTTAGTTGCCACAGATACAGGTCTAAGCTTCGAATATTACTAAACATTATTAGGTTAGTTTAGCTAATGGTGATGAAAATTTAATGTTTGGGTATTGAGTGGAGATGGTAGATAGATTTTGATGGGGAGGTTGGATTTGGTTCAAACAACAATACAACTAACAACCAGTAAGCATGATGAAATGGTGAACTGAGAGGTATTATGTAGAGAGAGAGGTTATAGATAGAAATGAGAGGTATTCAGACTGAATACGAAGACATATGAGGAGAAAAAAGGTAAGAGATTAGTTGAAATAAAAATAATTTTCCACCTTTATATTTTATATCAATCAATGACTTGAAAAGGGAACAAAACAAATTTGAATCCAAATATTCAGATCCTTACCCTGATACGGAATGGGACATAAATTATTTAAGATCCATCACAGTAGACTCAGATTTGAAGGATATCATAATCGGATGCAAATCCTAGCCTCTACAACCCTATGCCTATGTTATCACCCATAAGATACATAACTGTGAACACAGGTGCAAGATGCAGAATCTCCTAAATCAGTCAAACAAATTATTTTCGAACACTGATATGTGGCAGAATATTGCTAACTCAACAATAAAAAAATCCTACCAGCATTGGCTGGAATAGTCCAAGGAGTCGTGGTCCATATGGCCAAGCATAAATCTGGTAAGAATTCTTCTAATAATCCACCTGAAGATAAAGGTGCACTCACTAATTTGAAAATGGCATATATGCTTCTTGAAATATGCCCTTCAGGATACTGCAAAGAGGGGAAAAAAGGGGGGAGGTACTTCATAATTGTTAAGAATAAATAATTTACTGTTTGCTTAAGAGAAGCCAAATACTCTAAATTTCAGACATTTAATAACAACCATGTAAACACAGACCGGATAAAAGAAAACAGAAACTATGAAGCAAATTTACTAAATCATAGCCTAGAATGACAATGAACTGATAATCTTCATGACTGTTAAATTTTATGTAATTGATGTGAATTGATTGTGTTGATAAGTACAAGAGAAACCCGGAGGTTTAGACTAAAGATAGAAAATAAAGTAGGAAATTAAACTAAACTTTCCTAAACATAATATATTTCCTAAATTACACAAACACATTTCCTAATCCTACTAATTTAGAATTGAATCTTCACCCTCCCACTCAAGCTGGAGCATGTTAATCATACCAATATGAAAGCTTGAGTTTTCTGATGAGAACTTTGTTGACGTAACAATATATGAACTCATGACTATGGGACTATGTTTTGGAGGTAGTGTGATCAGATAAGAGGCTCAAGGACTTACCGTGTCCTCATTACTCATGAACTACATTTTGGTGGAAGTAAGGTCAGATAAGAAGCTCAGTCGAAAACAAAAGCCTAAAATAGTGTAGATCTGGAAAGGAAGAAAAAATGGAGTGGCTCCAATGACAGAGGGCGACCAGCCAGCAATTTCTGACCATTGACATATGGTCAAACAAACTAAAACTCTCAGAAAATTGGTTGGATATTACAGGATTAGACCCTACAATATTGTTAAGACTCTTTTCCTTCTTCTATGGTTCTACAATAGACTTGCTAGCATCACAAAGGTGAATGTCATCTTCAATAATTAGAATGAAATTAAAATAAAAGAAAGAGAAAAGACTAGGGTTTCTTTATGAGATACTCCCCCTCACATGCAAGCATGCCATGTGTAGGGAGGATAAAAAGAAAAAAAAATGAAAAATTGTGATAAAAATCAAGAGTTTAAATGGTGGAAAGTTCAAGAGACTCTCAAAACAATGAATCAAGAGGCTCCTATACCATGTGAATTAATTGTGTTGGTAAGTACAAGAGAGACCCATTCATATAGGAGATAAACTAGACTGGAAAATTAAACCAAATTTTCCTAATAACGATATATTTCCTAAATTTTACTAATATCTTCATTAATTCTACTAATTTAGAATTGAATATTCACAATGACCAACTTCAGCTAATTACTACTCAGTCAACTGTCATGAAGAGTACAAGAAATGAAATAGAACTTAATTGAACATATATATAAATAATACTCAAAAAATTAAAACAATATGAAGTATCACATAAATGTCAACTCACCTCCAACTCAGCCTCAGCCAGAGCAGTGCGAGATGAGGGACTCCAGTGAACTGGTTTCCTGCCTCTATAAATATACCCTTGAAGTGCCATCTGGCCAAACAGTTCGATCTAGACAATAATATCATTAACAAGAAACAGTGCCTTAGTTCATCATCCACAAAACAGTAATGCTAACCCAGAAAATATATGAAGGATCAAAACAAAATAGGCAGATACATAATTCTCCTCTTCTGAAGATGGATTCTATCCACAACTATGTAAAGACATTTAGTCAAGTTATGACAGTTCAGTTATGGATCCACTCTTTCACTTAATTTCCTGTTTTTCAGATCACTATGTTTATGGATTGAATAAACCATAACTAACCATTACAGTTTATATTAACCATGATTCACAGAGAAGTTTTAGCAAAAGAACAAAGAGAAATAAAATTGAAGCATACAAGAGAACAAAATAGTAGAGGGGTAGAAACTACTTGTAACTTTAAGCACACACTAAAAGTATATAGCAACGAACAAAGAAGAACAAACATGGTGCAAAGCAGTACCAGATACCTGAGCAGCTTCATATTCAGGATCAAGAGTCAGATAAGGAGCACTCCAGTCTGCCCATATTCCATAGCGCTGCAAAATATCAGAGAACATACTTAATGTGAATAACTGGTTACCTCCCAAAAATACTGAAACTCCAACATCTAAATAATAGTGGGAAATGACATTTGACCTGAAATGACGTCATCTGAGTTTTAACAGCCGCTTTGGCAAATTTCGCAGCCTTTGCTCTTAGCTTTATTGGAGTGAGATCCTTTCTAGCATCTTCGTCCAATGATAGTAGAACTGACAAAGTTAAAGAACAACCAAGTTACACATAATATGTAATAGATCATTTAGTAAAAGCTTAAAACATGGTGTTGGTGTACACTCAAGGCTGAATTTCAAGGCATTCCAAAAAGTAAAATAGAAGAGACCACCCCAGCAGTGATTATAACTGAAGTTACAGACATAATAGGAAATATATGGAATTTGGGAATTTTGAAAAACATAACTTGAACAATAATATGTTCATTACTTAAGATGCATAATGAGATATTAAGATTCTTTAAACATCAATAGTTTAAAATTTCCACCTAATGACACAGTGGATGATATTGACAAGATACAATCAGTGTCCACAAAATATGACTTTGATGGAAAATTGCTTTCTTGGCAAGAATACTGGTTACAAGCAAAGCAACAAGTCAGACACAGACATCAACAAAACAACTGATGTACACTTCATCCTTATTTTTCCTTTTGATTTTTTGTTTCTCTTTTTTTCTTTTGGTGTTCTTTATAAGCTAGTATTTTTGCATAAATCTTCCAGGATCACAAAAATGAAGGTAAAAAAATGGATGATTGAGACAATTTATCAGCTTAAAATCCAATTCAGAAATATCCCTACTGTAATGAGTTTTTAATGTTAATTAACAGCTAACTACACACAAATAAGTCATAAAAAGTCCCATTAGACTTTATTTTTCATTTGTTTTGTACTAACAAATTAAGGTACATATCACAAGTAATGGATAAATCTAGGTTAATTACTTTTATGCACAAACCATCAAGGTGCTGTTCATATTTAGTTGAACTTGCCTTTTAACTCAATAGGTAGGCCATGACAGTCCCAACCAGGCACATAATGAACTTTATAATCTTGAAGAAGCTGCTCAAAGAAACAGATAAAACAAAACACCAAAAGCTATTTAGAAATTGCACCATTCGACAACATCAAACTAACAAGCGTAATGACTAAAATTATTTTTTCCTTTTGGGCCTCTACTGAGAGTGATACTTATACCTTGGCATCTTGCGTTAAGAATCATGGGTTATGCATAAAAAAAAATTATTTCATTGAAGCTGGAGAGCCAAAAATTGTAGTTAATACTGATAATTTTTTTCACAGGAGTACACTGGTGCACGGAAAATACTCCAGAAATACCAGTCATCAAACTAGATTCCAGTCATTAATCTTATGTCTTGATTCCACTAGAAAGCCCCTTAAGTTAACAATAAAAATTTCTTATACTAAAGAAAGATTGTACATGGCAAATACTTTGTGACTTAATCTTTATCTGGAGTGCTTCAATAGTTTATTGGGGAGCATTCTAGCTTAATCTTTATTAGCATTTTTCAGAATTGAAAAATACCTGGCTAGAACAATGCAATTCTTTTTATGATCATGTGCCAAACTATCAATAACCCAACGAAAGCTGCTAACAAAGTTCAGGAAGCCTTTAGAAATGCATATTACAACCTTTTAATTTTAACTGGAACAACCACAATGAAATTATTAGCTTCTAAAAAAACATAAGGTGAATACGTGTTGGTTGATCTATATGATCTAGGCTCAAGCCAAATGCCCTGCCAAATGTTGTTTTTCCAGTCCAAAGACCCAACTGGTTGACTCTAAAATCATACCACACCTAACTATCAAAACACTATGCTTTGACTAAACAAAACAAGTCCAGATCGAGGATATTGCTGAAATTCATAGAACATATAACATGGATATAGGGTTGGGCATCGGTCCATGACCGGACCGAACCGGACAAAGACTGAATGTCATATATATAGTGGACCGAAGACCAGACTGATTGTAAATGGTCCGGACCAATTTTATATAAAAATTAGAAATAGTTACAATTGAAGTAAATAGAGTTAACAATAACGAAGTGTATTATACTAAAAGTGATAAAAAAAAATACAATTACTATTAGGATAAAAAAAATCTAAAATTAAAAATTAAAATCTATCCGGACCAAATGGTCATAGAATTAATGGACCAAACACCAGACCGAATCCATTCAGTCAGGGTTTGTCCGGTTGGGTCCATTTCTTTCGGTCCAAACTCAATCATGCCCAGCCCTTTGTGACGAAGTATAAATAAAGTGAAGAGAGAACATAATAAGATGGTGTGGTTTGTCCATAAGGCCCATATGCACACTCCAAATGCCTAAAGGAATTTGATTTGACTATTTTTTCCGAGTCAAGTCAAGGGTCCTGGTACGTCGTCGTATGGTCTTTTTGCCCAAGTGTTAGGGTTTCTGATTAAGTCCAAATTAGGTCTTCTTTTTCCCAAATGCT
>JAYMTA010005026.1:0-11937 GCA_036897625.1 Pelargonium cotyledonis
GTGTCCTGTATCGCCAACTCGCAGGACCCAAAACACCAATTTCTCCAGAATGCTATCGATTTCTTTTCCAATTCCTCGCTTCCCCTGTGGGGATCGCTCTCTCTAGCCGACGATTCGCCATCGGTGGTCGAGTCCAAGACCGGCGTTTCGTTTCTGCCAGTTCTGGGTGATTCTCGGCGACTACTGGGAATTGGGTTGAGGAAGAAGAATGTGTTGGGGTTGAAGAACATCGATGTCTATGCATTTGGTAATCGCATTTATTATATTTTGGGTCCAAAATTTATTTCATCATAAGTAAAAATATGATTTTTATTTGCTATACATGTAATGTATTATGATTGTTGGTAATATGTTTTAATTTTTTTTTGGTAGTTGAATGGCTAGTTTTTGTGGTAGTTATGTTCACATTGGTTTCTACTGATCTGTGTGTGAGATTGGTGTATTGTGATAGTTAACTTAAATTGGGTTTTATGTAAAATGGGAAGCTTTTGGGACAGTGCTGCAGAAACTATGGTGATTGTTTTGTCACTGTGCTTGTCTTGATTTTAAAGTTGACAACTTTAAGGAGGTGCATGCTCCTTATAGAATTGGTGAGTTTATGCATGTTGTTTGTTTGATCCCATCCTCTATTTGTAGAGTGTATACTTTCACAACAGTTACTAGGTATTGCTACTTAGAACTAAACTTTCTTTGGTGATTTCAATTTAAGCTTCTTGGACTTCAAAAGATTCCACGTCTTTGATCACGTTTATGCTCATGTTTCTTGTACCTGTATGAACTTGATCTAGAATTCTAGTGTGTGATGTTTTTCAATTTTACTACCTTCAGACTTCTTCATAGTGAATTATAATCATAACTTGCTTCACTTACCATGTAACGACTGCTCTTCTTTTGATGTTTGTTCCTAATTAGCATGATTTATACTTCATAATGGCGTTTTTTAAACTCAATTTATAGATCTGTATATTTCGACTTCCACAGGTGTTTATGCAGATGACCAGGACATAAAGAGCCTGCATAGTCAGAAATATGGAAACCCATCCATTTCGGAACTTAAAGAAAAGAAAGTGTTCAGTGACGATATCTTGGAAAGCGATGTATCCATGACTGTTAGACTTCAGATGGTCTACAGCAGATTGAGTATTCGTTCTGTACGTAGTGCTTTTGAGGAGTCAGTCGGGACCAGACTGCGAAAGTTTGGGGGATCAGACAACAAAGAATTACTTCAGAGGTGAATTGTTCTTGACCACTGTATCTTCTTTAGACAGCAAATCTTATATTTTTCTATTGTTTCTTCTTAAGCTCTCTTCTTCTTTTCATAAATGTGAAATATTTTTTGTGCATCTATATGCATGACTTTCAATTTCATTTCAGGTTTACTTCCCAATTCAAAGATGAATATAAAATACCAAGTGGATCAGTGATAGATATCTCCAAGGAACGGGGCCATGTGCTTCACACAACAAGTAAGGCGTTATAATCTTGTTCTTTTGCCATAAGGTGACTATCTGATTTAGATCAATTCTTGGTCGTAGAATTGATTTATATTTCAAAATCAATAGTGGATAACATTCATTGTGACTTGGTATGGTCCTAGATTGGCTTCGATCATAAGAATTCTACAAGCATTCCCATGGGTTATCGATGTTGGTTTGAAACCTTGTTAATTGTCACTCTCTTTGTCTCAAAACGGGTGTCAACTTTTCTGTCTTTCGTAAAAATTAAGGACAAGTTTCTTATACGCCCCCTATTTGCTCTTGTTGTAAGAAACTGAAATGAAAGGGAAGAACACTTATTTCATTGGAATGAAGAGAGTATGTGTTTGTCCTTCGTCTTTTAACATTTAATTACAACAATACTTGGTTTTCATAATTTGCTCCGAACTTTTTTTTCTTTCTTTGATAGAACATTGATTATTCGCTTTACGATTGTAGTTGATGGGAAAGAAGTGGGAAGCATCCAAAGCAAAGTGCTATGCAAGTCGATCTTCGATTTGTACATAGGCGAGGATCCATTTGATCGACAAGCCAAAGAAGATTTTGAGCTTAATGCAGCATATCTCCTTCACAAGTAGATATATAATAATAATAATGTAGAGACGATGTTTTCAATTTCTGTTATATAATGTTCTGGTGGTAGTAGTTTGGTGCCCAAACGAGAACTGGTTTAATGCCTCATAGGGTAGCTTCTGAGTTTTTGAATTGAAATAAACTCTAATCATCATATGTTTCTGGTGAGAGTCTAAGGAAAAAGAAACTATCGATGCAATATCATTTAGCTGTTTAAGTAGATCAATCCGATAAATTCTTGCCAGTTTGTAATGCAAACTGTTTCTCTATTTATAGAAAAATCTTGTCGAATGTAATTAGTAGAATTGGCTTTCATTGCAGAGTAACATTATATATACATATCAGTGTATCAAAGAAAAATCAAATTATCATGTCCAAATAAGTAGCCAATAAAATCGATCTCCACTCAACTCATTCTTGATGGTGATAGTGTAAGAGACCACTTTTGGTGCAGTATAGTGCCAAGAGTCCTAGGCTAGGATTAAAAGGCAAATTTTCTTTCTTGAACATTATTTTCTTGTTTAAACTTGTATATACAAGTCTTAAAAAGATTACTTAGACCGTTGCAAGATAGAATTTCGGCACCTATCTGTATCAAAAAATAAAAATAAGAAAAACAAGTAGCCAATATCCAAAAGCAACTGGCCATAACCTCCCATTCTAAACCTGTTTTCTTAGCCCTTCAGAGTTCAAAAAATTATCCATTTTAACTAACAAGAGTCGGCTCCAATTACTGCACTAAAGTTACATCTCAATTTCATTATTCAGGTGACCAGAGCATGTGCTTAAGATGGAAGGCACATTCCTTCCACAGACTGGAGATGATTTCTGGGCAGTCCTGGTTGCATTATCAGCCTGTTGTGATTGTGATGATGTTGATGCCATTCTTGGTGGAGACTCGGCAACTGAAGTCGATGGGGGTTGGTTTGCAGCTCCCTCTAACGATATCTGGTTCTGGTTCTGGCCCTGGCCCTGCCCAGATTTGCCCCGTTGGGGAAGGAATTTGGAGGTTGAACCAGAGGACGATGCTATGTCGGATGCGGATGGTGTGTGGGAAGCTTGATTCGCTGCAGATTCCCGCCATGTTGGTGCTTTGTTTGGAGCTGTTCCTCCATGTTGCTGATGCATTGTATGCTGCTTGTGAAGCTGGTGTAGCTGTTGTTGCTGGTAGTTTGGTGACATGAAGTTGAGAGTTCCAGCTGAATTATTGAAGAGACGGGTTTGAGCGGTGCCAGCTTTCCTTCCACCTTCGGGATTCTTAGTGTCATTTCCGGTCTTCTCTTCTGGTATCTGGTAATTTTTCTGTTGGGCCATTTGAGCAGTCGCTGCTGAATACCCTTGCCTGGCCAACTCTGGAAGGCTCTGGAAGTGTGCCACATTGTGTGCAGCGGAGAAGTTAATATTTGAGGCCATACCGTTGCCATTAGAGGCAAAGGACACAGTAAAGGCCTGAGGGATGAGCTTAACTCCGTTTTTGGAACTCTGCTGTTGCAGTAGTTGGCGTTGCTTGTCAACATGTTTGCCACCGTTGTTACCATATCCCACATCTGATTGACGGGATGATCGATTAAGCTGTCGGGTCTGTGGCTTCTTGTGAGATGAAGACGAACCACTTGATGCTGGTACAATCACGGGTTGAGAATGAGGCTGTTGATGCTGTAGCTGGCCAGGATGAAACAAATGGGGCGAACAGAATGATCCGTTATACAAAGACATTGCTTGAGCAGGGGCTCCCCCTATAAATGGAGGTGCTGTTCCAAAATGAGTTGAAATGGGAATTGGATACCCATTGTTCTGCATTATGGCCGCGCATGGAGCTCCATTTGCAGCTATATTTGGATAATTAAAGCTCATAGCCGCGGCTACTGCTGACAAAGGCGAAGAGGTTTGCGGGGCTTTGGCAGCTGAGTTAGTGGTTGATGATGCATTGTTGACTGAGATAGCTGATTTAGAAGATAGAGTGGCAGACGTTGCTATTGTTGCTTGGTTCTGACTGAGAGAGAAGAAAAAAGCAGGTCCATGCTGCAACAACAAATAAAAAAAACAATCCCATTAATATTTGATCTAGTGCATGACACAACTTGACTATTATAATGTGTAACTTTTAAGGTCTAGACTTTACCATCAAATTCTCAGCTGGGGCTGGCTGTGGAGTTTGCTGAGACACAGCTTGCTTTTTGTGGGCATTATCAGAGGAGTTGGTAGCTTCATAGCTTCTGCCATGTGTGGGGTTCACGTTCACAGCCATAGAGCTTCCTTGCAATGGGGTTGTGGGGAACATGGGTTTGAGATTGCATGGAGCTGTGCCGTATAGAGAAGCAGAACCAGCAGGTGCAGGACAGAGTTTTTTCGTCTCAACAAGTTGCTGATGCAAATGGATGTTGCTGGCAATGTATTGATGGGTTGTGCATCTCTTTGTCCGAGGTTTTGAGAATGGGAACTGTGGAGGCTGCATATATCAATTACTCAATACCAATTTCAACAGTATAAAGGGGAAGGGGAAGGAAAATGCACTTCCGAAAAAACTCAAAATGTCGCCAAGGAGAAAATTATGTAACTAATTGTAAATGATACCTGAAATACTTTGGATGTTCCACTGTTCTCATCAATTGGTTGGGGTGGAATGTATCTGCCATGAATGTGAGTATTAGCTATGGAGGAACTTATACAAAACAACGGTCAAAGCTAGAATATAACGAGCAATAGGATTCACACCCCGGGGGAGGTTGACTGTTTTTTGCCCAACCAGCTACTGAGTTTGTTAAAGCAGATGAACTTGGTGGAGCTGAATTATATGAAGAAAAATAGCATATAAAAACATTAAATTCATGGATAGGAAACAATTGTGAAAATACACATTCAAAGTTAGTGTCTAGTTACCAGTTTTATCCTCTTTAGGCATAGTAGAATCAGCCAGGGATTGCTGCTTTTCATGACTCTTTTCTAGTTTACTGCTGCCGACATTGTCACCATTTAGGCCTTGATCTTGATACTCTTTTTCCAAATCAATAGTGAGCAATTTGCTATTTTCTTGAATGGGCTTCACCTTTGTCTCTTGAACTCCTACCATTACTTGCTCCATAACTGGAGTCCCTTTCTTCTGCATCAGAATTTTTTATAATTATTGAAGTTTCGTCCAAAACTAAAACAATAGCGGAAAATGGGAAAGCCTTGGTGTGTGCCCTTTTGTCCATGCCAATTACATGTGCTGATAAAGGGAGTACACATGTTGTAGCACGTAATTAACATGCACCTATGGACATGAGTCTAGGAGGCTCCAAGAAAACTGAATCTAAGAGACTGAGACATACCATGTTATCATTCTGAGCCATAAGATCAACCAAGCAATCCCTTCCTAGAGATGATGCAATGGCAGGATCCTGTTGGAAAAAAAAATGAGTTTTTTTCAGAAATTGATAGCTGCAAAATATGAACAAAATCTAATCAGGAAGGCAACAACTAACAAGGATACTCACCTTCATATTAAACTTGATCTTTTCCTGCTCGTTTTTAACCACCAATAGTGATGAAGTCCTGAGAAACTCAGCCACAATGAGATTAAAATCAACAAATAAGATCACAAATATCTGAGAATCTACAGACCAGAAAAGGAGAAAAGGCAAAATACTTTGATGCTTACCCTTTTGTCATTGCCGAATCCTGAAGATCAGCATCCAACTTAGGACATGAAGGCGACACCTCTTTGGCCAAGCCAACTGTTTCAGTCCTCCCTAACCCATCTCTGCTTCCGGATTCAATGGTCGACAGTCTCAGGTTCTCCTCCTTCTGCGGCTCCATTGACACAGATGCAACAATGGGATCCTCGTGCTTTTCACCGATAAATATTGGTCTCTTTGCAAGTTGCTCACCTCCATCTATGGTTCCGGATGAAATTAATCAGGCCATGAAAAATTGATTTCACAATCCAGAATAAAACTTAATTATACAGCCCAACATGAACAAGTGGATCATATAAACGAATATCATTCCAAAACAGACTATGTGAACATTTGGATTTGTGATGATGCAGATATTTTTACACTCTTACCAAGATCATTTGAATATTTGGATTTGAGCTTCTGAGATGAGCTTGGAGCAGTACTTTCTTTCATAGAGCTCTGAGATTGCTTCTTGAGCCCGAACAAAACCTCAGCAATTTCAATCTCAAAATCCTCCTGGGTTGAGGTAGAAGATTTGGAAGCATTCAGAGCCCCTTTCTGCAACAACATCACGAAAGCTCATAAACTTGCTCATGCATGGAAATTAAAGAGCGAGGGTCCAAATTAAAACTACCAATTCCATATTGTTCTCACCAGTTTTTCCCCAACAGAAACATCGGAGGACGACGGCGGAGCCGCCTCGCCACTACGCCGCGCCGGCGAAGTTGAAACGTTTCCCGAAAACCAATATTCATGCGATCTCTTTACAGAAGCTGGAGATAGAAAAAAATGAAAAGAAAAAAATTCAACAAATGAACAAGAGCAAAACCGTTTGCACCAAAAATCATCTGAAACAAAAAAAAATCCAAACCGCATTTCTCTACATGAACGCGCCTTCCTTGGAACTGCAAAGCCGATGATCTCGTCGACTGCCATGGATTCCAGCGGCGCTGATGTCACATCTCTAGCTAAGTTAAAGCTCTTCCGCTGATTGTGATACGAATGCGATCCTCTCTTCCCCGCCTCGTTATCGTCTTCTCCGCCCACACTCTCATCTCCTCCTCCTTCCCTATTGCTCGCGTGAACAAAGTGCTCGACTCGCCTCCGCTTGCTCTTCGTCGCCATATCACGATCTCGCTCTCTCCTGATCGATTGATCTCGTAACCGTACAGTCTCCTGCAACTCCACATGCACATCTTCTTCAACAACCAAAAAACAGCAGATATCAGAAATTAAGCTGATAAAAGTTTAAAAATACATGCAAATAAGGGTAAAGCCAGCAGGAGGGGCGATTCGAACCAGGTGAGCCTCGGAGACTAGTGGTTCTGCGCCGCCGTCTTGACGGCGTTCCATTTTCCGCCACCGTATTCGGCCTTCTTGCTTCTCTGCTTCTCTCCATTTCAGTCAATCAGTAGAAACTAAAACCGCACGCCAATAAATCCCCAGAATCCGACTATAGGAAATCGCCGGAAAACCGGCAAAATTTCCAGCAAAATAAACCCACCAAATCACAGTTATCGATTTGTTAAAATCACTCTGAAAAGGAAAATCAATAACAGAAAAAACGATTCACAACAACAATTTCTCTTCTCTGCGTCTCTGTTCGCTCTCTCACACACCACCTCCGTGTAGCGTTCGCTCTCTTCTTTTGTAGGGTCGCTGATTCTACTTCCAGAGCAGTACAACTGAACCAACGGACCAGATTTCAAGATCGAGCTCGAAGGCCAGATCATCACCGTTCGATGAAAATGACATTGCCGACGTAGCAGAAACGTCGCTGTCTAACCATTCAGCACGAAACGGCCACGTGTAGACTTTACATGTCAACATTTTGTTGCACCATCCCCGCGTTCGCAACACACGCGCCTCATTGCGCGTATGCAAGAGACACGTATTCGAAAGTGTTGTGTAGGACCCACTAAAAAGTACATTTCTACTTTTTTATTTAATTTGTGGGGTAGCCGGTTGCCGGTAGCCAATGGTAAGTTGGGGAAAAGCGCAGAGACGTCTCGCACTCACGAAGTGGGGTCCATAGGCAACCGCTCCGGCCGGTCAAATTTCAATGATGGGTCTATCTTGTCTGCGGGACCCTATATGTTATGGGAGGCTGGGAGCTGTTATCTGCCGTTGGATCAAAATCCATTCGATTCAATCGACGGTAAGTGGTGTCTGGCAGCTCTAAGTAGTCAAATCACCAGTGGTAAGGTCGGGATTTGTGGGCCCGGTTTGGTGCTGACTTGTGTGTTGGTCTGGTTTATATTTTATTTTATTTACAAATCTGCCTACGTGGCACCTCTTTAGTGCCCCACTTGCAGTAATAGGATAGGCTGTATCATATTCAACATTTTATCAATAATCAAATACACTTTTATATAAACATTGATGTTCAAAATAATATTATATTACCTCCATTTATTTTATTGCAAATTTGGTCCAAAAATAAATAATTATTTTGAGACGGTAGGGTCAGTGAAATAATATCCTTAAACAGGTGTTGTATTATATATAAAAGCGACAACGGTGTTCAATTTCATAAATGGGGTAAATATGATAATATTTTTATACTAAAAGGTCAGTCTAATTAGTAGAGTTTGATTTTTACCATTATATGTAACTCATTCTCATTCTATTTTTTCAACATGGGACAGCACTCACTTCTCAACACAAGGTGAGTTTTTCTAATTGGTGTGTACAACACAACAAAAAGTAGTTGGAAAAGAAGAAAGTGGTGGTTCGGTGAAATCTCTCGAATCGATCTACGATTTTGATGTCGAATCATATTGCAGACTAGTGGTGGCGAGAGCGGTTGCAGAGCTCTTCACATGGTCACTTTAAGCTTCAATTGCAATTGTTGTAAGTTGTTCGTGCTATTTAGGTTGAGTGATGATTTCATTATCTTTAGCTGGATTATTGATTATTCAAATAAATTGAGATGATTTCAATGCATTTGGATAGAATGTTCAATATGTTTTAGTAGTTAAAACTCAACTTCATAATATTGTTTTTGTGTGTCGTGGGTTAATATATAAACCGAGTGACTCACGATTTAGTTAGACTATCAAGATAAATTGGTCTTGAAGATTTCAATTATATGAGTTTTACTTTTTTGCGCTAAAAGAATAATGTTAAATTTATATTTACATAAGTCATATATATCTACATTTATAATTGTATAAAATAATACACAATGGGCATTGAGTTGGATTAATAAATTTGGTACTTCATATAATTTATTAAAAGTAAGTAGAATATTTTAAAATATGGACCTCTAATAACAATAAAATTGACCAGTAAAGAAATAGGTAAACAATATTTTATGGGAGATGCATTTTGGAGCCTTTACAGGTTGCAATATAAAAAAATTGAAGAACAAATATTTTGGAACTCCAACAATTAAAAAATAAATATTTTTATTTTATAAACTGTACGTGTAGTTGTGTAAATTTATTTAATAGAACAAGATTTTAAAAAAATAAAGAAATGTTCAAACCAACCTCATTTAGACATTTACAATTAAAAAATCACAGTCCTATTGTAATAATGCAATATTCGTTATCACCAAAGTGGTCTGTATGCTCGCTCTTAAAAGAGTAGTATTTTAAAGTTTATGCTCTCTCTTAAAAGAGTAGCATTTTAGGGTTTTCAGTATTTAAGTTTTAGTCTTCAGTTCTTGAGGGTGTCGACGGCAGATCTGAATCAGAAAGGCGGCAGCGGTTGGGCGTGAAACGGTAAGGCAGTCAAACGGCGAGGCTGCACAGAGGGACAGGTTCAGTTTTGTGCGTTGGTAGGCGGCAGAAATCAGTCCAGTTTCGAAGCAATTTTTTTCTGATTATAGCGGCGAGAAGGCGATGGCGATAGGTTTGGGAATCAGCGATGTACGGCTAGGGTTTGCTTTGGTTTGTACATCCAAGTCTGGTTCGTTGAGTATGTTAGGTTACCTGATGTATTCAACATTTGATTAATAAAAACGTTACCCTTCAAAAAAAATGCAATATTCATTTCATAAAGGCCACGTAGTTATTAATTGTTATTGTATATACATCATTAATTTAATCTAATTAACCTTTGATAGCAACAATGGATAGGTGGTGATGATGGAATAATTACTTATTATTTTTGTTGCTAGCCAAAAAAAATTGGGGTTATATAGTTTGAGAACTCATGAATTTATTTAGATTTTAGACTCGGTCTCTAATATTACCTTTACTTTAATTTTGATTCCCAATCCAACTAAAAAAAATCTCTCTAACCGGTTAGAACATGTGTTGAGATGTGAATTGGTAATTCACAACTTAAAAGAATTGAATCATATTAAGTGACGTGATAAATTACTGAGATGATAGATCTTACTACTGTGTAGACTGACTACATGTTCTAATCGGCTGTAAGATTGAAGGAAATGAATCATACTAAAACCAAAATACAAAAATGGTATCAAAAACAAGTTCAACAAGTCTATAAAAATCCAAATCATATACCCTTTTATTTTTAATACAATTGACTTAATATATAATTATAAAATGTTGATAAAAATAATACTACTAGAATACAACCCAAACGTCACCAAAATCTATTACTTGCAAAGGAAAAAAAACATTATTTTAATCTCATTATTATAATTTGACTTTTTGGTACGTATTTTAATACATAAACAATTGAAATAAATATAAATAAATAAAACAAACAAACATAAAATATAGTAGTGGGTTCACCCAAGTCACTTTGTTTATAAAAAGAGACCTTTTATATCATTACCCATTCTATAGAATATAAAAAAGAGACCCATATTATATATTTATTGTCATTAGATCCAAGTTGTTATTATTCGAATGAATAAATAAATAAATAAAATATAATTATTTTTTTATCCTTGATGGACTAGCCTACGTGGCAACCAATTTTTGTTCTTCATAGGAGGTGCAGCCCAAGAGGACTTCGAGGAAGATGAAGATTCGAGCTGCTTTGCTAATGGTGGATCCCACAATTATCAAGATAATGAAAACATATAGTTTTATTAATTTTATTAGTCATTTAATATTATAAATAATTTGAATACAAATATACTATAAATAGTAGAAAAATATTATCTTGATTCTTGATAGAAACTGTTTTATATGATATGGGGATGCATGGAGAGCATAAATAATGTTTCATGGTTAATTTAAAATTGAACGTACTTATCTTGAAGTATGCACTTTTGCAAATATCTATCTTCAAGTATAGTTTGTTACTTTTGACTACCCTAAAGTATGTCACAAAGATTTCCGTCCATTTTTTTCGTCAAAGTTAACGGAATATTCTAAAAAATTCAACATATGCTCAGCACATAACCAATATATTTTTAAAATACCAAAATTGTTTTTTTACTATACTACCCTTCTTCATCAAGAACATGTTCATCATATTCCGCCGGAAAATTCATAGTTTAGCCGGAAAATTCATAATTTCGTCAGAAAATTCATAGTTCAGCCGGAAACTTCAAAGTTTTCCGGCGCCATTTTTTTTTTTTGTTTGTTTTTTGTTTTGTACATTTTTTCCCCAAACACAAATCCATACCCTTAATGAGAAAGTAACAGTTCTATCCTTAATTATAATGATCCTTCCTTTGACCTTAGCCCATTTCAAGGAGCTGCAAAAAGACAACCCACCCAGCTCCTTCCTCCTTCTCTGTTCCTCTCATTAATGCCTTATCTTTTTCAATTCTTTTGAGCTACTTCATGATCAACCATGCCCATTAATATATGTTATTAGTCATTTCCAACAAAACCACTCAGCGGTTCTTGCTCCTGTTGACTTACTGATTCTCACGCTCTTTGTTGTTGCACAGTAGATCAATAAGTAAGCTTCTTTTTTTTATCTGGGTTTTGTTTGTTTCTCGAAATCCTATTAATCTGCGTTTGGGTAATTGGTTCTGGAAATTGCTATCTAACTGGAGATGATGAAGCGCCGGATCTGGAGATGATGAAGTCGTCGAGAGATGAGAGGGGAGGTCCGACAAGCTTCCATTTCATCTGACCGCCGCGGCCGGACGGAGCTCTGCGCAGATTTGTTGGGAGCCACGACCTCGATGCAACCACGGGAACAGCTACGGCAATGAACGGAGATGAGGAGAGAAGGAGCCAGATCCGCCGTTGGAGAAGGAGAGGAGGGGTCTGCCGCCTTGAGCCCGTCGCCATTGTCCGTCGAGCTCCAGATCTGGACGAGGCCGT
>JAYMTA010005027.1:0-11934 GCA_036897625.1 Pelargonium cotyledonis
AATGCCAGCTGTGTGTGGCTTGTTGGGGAAGATGGTGAAAATGAAAAAAATAAATAAAACTTTGAAGGTTAGTTTAGTAAATTTAACATAATCTATTTTTAATAGTAAAATATTATTTTTTTAACGGTTTTATTTACATTTGACGGTTTCCATCCACCAAATTAACGGAACGGACTAAATTAAGACGGTTTTGGGACTACTTTGGACTAAACTCAAATACTCGGCTGAACTTTGGACTGCTAGTTATCATTTGAAAGTTGGAGGACTAAATTGGATCGTTTTGGATAGTACGAGGACTAAAATGAACCTTTTTCCATTCATTTTTATATCCAAACTTTATATGAATTATTAGACACCTGTGGTTCCAAATTTACCTTTCATCATAACAATCGCCGTTACCATTTGCTTTCTAGAACTGATTAATTTTCTTGATAATTATGCAGAAGTCCCGCGGCGACACCTGGTGGATACATCTCTATTTCAAGTACGGGTACAAATCAATTAAGGAGTAAGAATAAAAATCTGGTTTGGCCCACTGAGAGCCAAAACTCTACCCATCCTTGTCAAATCCATACCTTCTGTCAGCGTACCTGAACTCATAGACTGTGAGTCCCTGGCGTGAAGCTTCCAAGAACTGATTAAGGAAAAGAAACCTAGCATTCTGTTTTATTGGTAGTTTTCTTACCCAACTGGATGATGAGGAATTCTATTCTTGTTAAAAGTGGTTTATGGGGTAGCTTAACGAACCATCAGCCAACAAGGAACTTTAGCAAAGAATAGACTCCACCAGGTGGAATTCTTGGACTATGAGGCACCTCTTTCCCATGCTCATATTGATTTGTTGTGTCCAATAAGGTCTTTCTTTAGCTTCTGTGATCTCTGTTGTATTTGAATTGTGCATTTCTCTTTGAATTCTACTCGTAAATAAACATTCTTTTTGATATCAGGTGGGAGCGTCGGGCGAGCAGAGAAACCTTGCCAGATCTTTTCCTGCTGATTTAGTGAGTAGAAGGCCAGAGAGCTGCAAGGTGTATTTACAACTTGCTAGTTTAGCTCTTTTCAATACAGAATTTAAACTTAAAATTGCTTTTCTTTTATCTTTTGTGTGTTGTGCAGGGGTAAGAGTTGGAAGGATGGGCAGAGATGTGCTATTGTAGAGAATCCATGGCATCAAACAAACCACCAGTTTTAACATAGTGCTTCCATGGCATCAAACAAACCACCAGTTTTAACATAGTGCTTCTTATACACTATGGCTCCTTTTGATTGTCTGGATTTGATAGTCTGGATTTGATAATGATAGATTCGATAATAACAACAAATTATGACAGATAAGAAATGGATGGTTTATCAGTTATTCATTTAGACGTTTGATGTCAAAGTAGATTGAGCAATAGTTAAGAAATGTAATCAAATTTGTTGTTTGATGTAACGATGGATAATAAAATAGATTTATCATTTTACTAATTTAGATAAAATGTAGTTGTTCACTCATTTTTCGATGGATGTACATACAAGACTCAATAGTACAAAACTTTTGGGCTACAAACTTCTGACAACTTATCAAACTCCACGATGGACCCGTTCAATAGTATTTACTCGCTCCTCTTGGGGTCGGTTCAAATGCTCAGCGCAACGTAGCTTTTGTTTCATTAAATTGTAAGTTCAAGTGTATCAAGTAGTAATCCAAGTGATCTCAAAGGTCACCTTTTCTTTTATATTTGACAATTTATGAAAATTTTAAATCATTGGAGAAAATTTTCCGACTAGATGTTTTTGTAGACAAGAATTGTCCGTTATTTCATAACTTTGTATTCTTTCTTCGTCTAGCCACCTTTTATCTCAACACTACTACATTATTTCTCTAGTGTATGTGTTTGACCACTAGTCTCTTTTATGAGGCTCCAATATTTGTTTCGTAGTTGAAAAAATTTCTACTGAAAACTTGACAAGAGTGTTTCGGTTATAAAAATGAAAAAAATGGTGTTAAGCAAGCACTGCCAGCGGCAAGAGCCGAGTTTAGTCCAAACTTCAAACAAGATAGCGCATTACTTTTTTAACTTAAGAAATCAAACAATGATCAATACAAACTCTAGCGAAAGAGACGAACATGAAATTCCGACTCCATCACCAATCCAAAATATACTAACATAATGATCTCAAATCTAAAACAACCCAACCGAACATAATTAAAGTTAACTAAATGAGACATGATGTCATATGCACCAAACCAAATGCACAGAGAAATCCCTTCTCTCCTGTTTGAATAGCACAAACAACTGACAAACACCTCTCGTCACCATCGTGTATGTCATCTAATCTGATAGCAAACTCGAAGTTTGAACCGATGACTCTGACCAAATCACCACCTTTTTCTTTTATGCAATCGTCTCTTATTGCTCAAAACGCCAGCCAAAAAATACCGAGAATCTATGCTACAAATTTGTAAAATCCAACAAAATCAAAACGAGAAAAATTGCAATTTATTATATGCTAAACCGAAAGACTGCCACTATTTTAAAATCAAGAGCAATCGTGGTCAAATAAAAACTATATTCGACACTCAAAACAGTAAAGAGAAAGAGATGCCCAAACCTAGTACGGAGTATTTTTTTTTTTTTACGGCAGTGCATTACTTGATCAGTCTCAAAATAAATATCTTACTTAAAAACAAAGAATATCTAATTTTATCTGCGTTGTATTTTACTATTTTTATCATGCTAGTTTAAACCTCAGCTAGGCGGCTAGGCTTTTTCTTCCTCCAATCTCTAGGGTTGAATTAATTTCTCTGCTCTGCTCTGTACCGCCTACAATGGCGTCTCTGTTCACCAACCTTCATTCCTGCCCCACCGCCTCCATTTCGCCGCCGACTACCCATCAACCCAAAACCTCCCTCCTCCACTTCTCCAAATCCCACTTCCTCCCCCGCCGCCAGTACCCCTTATTTCTCTCCACCCCTCCACCCAAAACCCTCTCCAACTCCACAATCTCCTGCTGCTCCGCCGCCCCAAATGGCCGGCCCCACTACATCCCCAACCGCATCTCCGACCCCAACTACGTCCGCGTCTTCGACACCACCCTCCGCGACGGCGAGCAGTCCCCCGGAGCCACCATGACCTCCAAGGAGAAGCTCGACATTGCCCGCCAGCTCGCCAAGCTCGGCGTCGACATAATTGAGGCCGGCTTCCCGGCGGCCTCCAACGACGACTTCGAGGCCGTGAAGGCCATCGCCAAGGAGGTCGGAAACGCGGTCTCCGATGATGGGTACGTCCCCGTCATCTGCGGCCTCTCCAGGTGCAATGAGAAGGACATCAAAACGGCTTGGGAGGCCGTCAAGTTCGCTAAGCTGCCCAGAGTACACACTTTCATTGCCACCAGCGAAATTCACATGAAGTACAAATTGAGAAAGACCAAGGAGGAGGTGATTGAGATTGCAACAAGTATGGTCAGATTTGCCAGGAGCTTGGGCTGTGACGATGTCGAATTCAGCCCCGAAGATGCTGGAAGGTTAGAATTATATAGCTTAGAGCTAATTTGGTGTTGCATAGGATAGATAAGGGAACCACCTTTTCAATTATTTGCGCATTGGTTTTGTGTTAAGCAATGACTGTTCTTGATGTTTCCTATCAGATCAGATAGGGTGTTCCTCTATCAGATTTTGGGTGAAGTGATCAAGGCTGGTGCCACAACTCTCAACATTCCTGACACTGTTGGTTACACTTTGCCTTTTGAATTTGGGAAACTGATTGCTGATATTAAAGCTAACACCCCTGGAATTGAAAATGTTGTTATTTCCACACACTGCCAAAATGATCTTGGGCTTTCCACTGCCAACACTATAGCGGTATGCTGTTGTGTTATTTATGATTTGTTTTTTGTTTGTTTTTTTTCATGGTACAAGAAAACTATTGAACTCACATCTCCTCCTATGTGAATCCAGGGGGCAGCTGCAGGCGCTAGACAAGTGGAAGTGACTATTAATGGCATTGGAGAAAGAGCTGGGAATGCCTCACTAGAAGAGGTGACCTTTTCTTTCTCCAAATTGGTTTGTACATATGGGTATGGACACGAAAACTGTCTAGTTTTACTTTGGATCAAGTAAAAGCAGGAATCGGTTATATCTCTCTCCCGTTATTCTGGAAATTTCAGTCCTTGCTGTCTTAAAACGTGCTTGGCCATTTCATACTAAAAGTTTTGGAGGAAATATGGAAAGCCTTAGTTAATTCTCTATTATTTATTGTAGTAGATTTATAAACTACCATTGCTCTTCTAAAGAAGTCAATTATTTATCTCTGGACATTACTTGTTTGAAAATCTCGTAGTATATAATACTTTATTAACTTCAATAATCTGCCGAATATGTACCATTTATATAGCTCCATTAAGTAATGGCTTTTGGCTTTTGGGAGTTATGGTAAGATGTGCACCTTACACGGTGAGGATTATTGAAGTGACCTGGTGGAGGCAGAGTCTTTTATATGGGGAAGGTAGGATGGCATTCTTTTACAAAAAGGTGTAGGTCTTGTCAGATAGTTGAAGCTTAGTAGCACCATTAGTATTATTGCTGCACGAGATCATGTCCTACCCATTACAACGTACCAACAAATGGATTCTCCTCGTACTTGGTCTGATTGTCTATGTTGCTGATCGGGTCCTAACGGTCTGATTATGGTCTTGCTCGATTATTGTCGAACACATTGGATAAATATGAAATGAATAACCAACATATAATGATGAAAGTCAAATCCTACTAACAAAGTTGACCTTTTAGTAGTGTAGGTCAGAAGCCATTATATTTAACCCATTATTGAAATTTAACAATTATCATCTCTTTTTGCTGATCGAGTCTCTGATCAGCTTGAAGACATGAGTGATATCTGGTCTGTTTTTCTGACTGATGACAAAGATGACCAGTCTGATGTGTGGTCTCTGGTCTCTTCTTCTGTTGGTCCCGTAGTGATATGCAAAACAGGGAAGGTCCCTCTTGAAAGCCTCTCTGATACTTAAGTTAGATAATAGATGTCATGTAAGGTTATGTGGTAATCAAGTGTAATTAATAGTAACAGTGTACCTTGTCTTTATAGAGTGGGGTATTTATATGGGTTGGTATACCTTTTCCTTTACTACTCTACTTTCCTATTTCATTTGACTAACCACCTCTTAGAACTTGTTTTCTATTTCTTGGTGGAGAGATAATGTGTTGACATTGCGCCTGATGGTTATGGGTTCCATGGACCTAATGGGCTATTTGGATATTTCTACTCGATCGGCTGATCTATTCAGTGTTTGGCCTTATCAGACATGTTCAACCTATCAGACCTGTTCCGGTCGGCTTAGCCGTGGTTACTTTTTTTAAACCAGTTTAGCCATGAGCCAGGAAGGCTCCCCAACAAGTATCTACCTCAACAAAGAAAAGAAATTCTCAACTCATTGAGGAAAGCAATAAATTTCTTTGATGCATTTAATATGCATGTAAGAGCAAAGTGTTCAACTTATGGTGTTGCCTTGCTTGCCTGTAGCATGTTGATTCGAACTACCTCTAAACTGAAAATATATAATGGTTGACTGAATATGTTTTCAAAGTAAATTTCCCCCTCATTGTTTACCCTGTCTGCCACATTAGAAGCTCTCTTGCATTGCTGATCAAGAAATCTAATTAAACTTTAAAATCAAGCATATTTGGTATGGTATACAACTGTGTTTATGGATCTGCTGCAGTTCTTAATCTTACAAAGTATAGTAAAATACACATTCTCTAGCTTAATCCAGTCATTGAAACGTTTTGGTATTTGCTGTTTGTCTTTACATCCTTACATCCTGTTTGATTTGATAATCATATCTGCTATTGATTTGTATATAATATTATATCTAAATGTCTGAATGTGCAGGTTGTGATGGCCTTAAAATGCCGCGGAGATGATGTATTAGGAGGTCTTTATACTGGAATAAATATTCGCCACATCATCGTGGCAAGCAAGATGGTGATTAAACTTCTTCTACAACTATGACCTGTTTTTTTTTTTTTTTTTGTCAAATATTTTTTTCTGAAGTTTTATTTATACTCATTTGCATGATTCTTTAGGTTGAAGAGTACTCGGGATTACAAGTGCAACCACACAAAGCTATTGTTGGAGCTAATGCGTTTGCTCATGAAAGTGGTATCCATCAGGTTGGTAATCTTGCAATTCAGAGATCTGTGGGTCTTTATAATAATCTGTCTCCACCTTTTATCCTTCTCTACTATACTTTTTCTTTGTCAGACAAGCTGCATAGTCTATATTGATCATGTTTGGTCTTCGTCTTATCTGTTGTTAACATGACCTCATTTTATGTTTGAGTTGGGTTGTTATTTATACCTTTTCTTTTTGAGGGACATAGTTCCATGTGAAAGATATATTTAAAATGCTTGGCGTGAAAGAGTCTTAGAGAGGATCCTGCTCTATAGTTACATGTTTCTGCTCACAGCGGGATCGAAAATTTATGGGTATAGGACTACAATAATTTTAAAATATTTTTCCGTTGCCGATAAAAAGAAAAATCAATGACGAGTTTGATAAGGATTCACAAATGGTCATATTGGAATTTACAGAATTATAGCAGTTGATGGACTTTACAATTGATTTATGTACTCTTCGAAAAGTTGGCCTGATGTGCCCAGCAAAGCAATCTTTTCATTGGCTCCCCATATGCATTTACTTGCCAACAGACATGCATTGAGGATTTTCAATGTATTATTATTTATCTTCGGTTGTCAGAGACACTCCTAGATTTGCATACATCTCCACTTCAACTCATACCCATAATGCCTTATTACATTGTTTTGAAATGCTTTGTTTTAGGATGGAATGCTTAAACACAAAGGTACATATGAAATTATATCACCTGAGGCAATCGGGCTTGAACGAACCAATGACGCTGGTATAGTCCTGGGGAAACTGAGGTATGTTGACTTTCGTTCTGCCAACTATTATTTGCCAGCCTGATAGTCCCAATTATATTTCATAAGCTTTTCACCTTATCCGGATGCAAATACTTGTCATAAATTATTGGCTATGTTTTTGCCTCAGTAAATTCCAATCATAGATACATGTAACTATCACGCATTTTGAATATGAACTCTCCTTGTTCAAAGTTTTTCCTGGGTAAGTATATGATATATCCCATATTAGGGCATGGTGCCATTCATAGTATTCTCTCATTTGTCATCACATTTTTTACTTGTGACGGTATTTAACATAAGTGATATGTAATTGCACTATAATAGATACTGCACAAGTTAGTTACATATCAGGGGATATTCTCATGTTTTCGTCTTTACAATTTCATCTTTTACCATCAACACAATATTACTGGTACAGTGGGCGCCATGCCTTGAAAATGGCTCTTAAAGAGGTATGCATAAATTTTCATTTCAAATTGTTTATTATCAGAACTGTCTTCTTCTATTTTATGATTTTTATAACACCTTCCTTTCTTTCTTTCCAGCTTGGTTATGAAGTTGATGGAGAAAAACTTCAAAATATCTTTTGGCGTTTCAAAGCAGTAGCTGAGACAAAAAAGGTAATATTTAGTTTTAGGTATTTGCAGTTTTCCCTTCTATATTTCACAAAGTTCATTAGAGCTTTTGAATTCCTTTTGGAAAGCACTGGAACATCAATATAATATATTCATTTCTGAAGTATACATTGTACTTTTATACTGTGTTAGCTGTGAATTTCTCTCTCTCTCTCTCTCTCTCTCTCTCTCTCTCTCTCTCTCTCTCAAATAACTGAGTGTTTGAAAGAAGTGAATCCCTTTTGTGCCAAAATGATATGATTTTCATGTTCCATTTCATAAAAACAATTTACATTCATATTTTGCAATGTATGACAGTATTTTTCTACTGTTAAAAGTTTAAAAGTCGATACGTAATTACCCTTTAATATCCAACTGTAACCTAACACGTATAATCGATATTATCTTCGACTAGAGATGATAAAGCACGTCTTTTGGCAAAATTGGAACATTTAGAATGATTGTTGGTAAATCTAGTGCTCTTCCCTGAAACAATGTGATGTTTTAGAGGAGACAAAAATGGGGCAATAGGAAAGGAAACCAATCAGGAATTGCCCAAATGTAAAGTTATAGTCAAACAAAAGGTTCAAAATTGACCTCTCTCTTGGCTATTATTTTCTGATAATCTTGCATGGTGAAACTTCCTGTAGAAACAGGTAACATGGATATCTATCGCCTTTCTTGTTTAGAATATGATACAGTGTGTAGTAGAGTTTAGTCATAGAGTTCTTGTAATGATTAGTGTATATCTTGTCTTATTTCTTCAAAGTAATGATCTTCATTATTTTGTTGTTCTGGCATTTTTTTAATCTTACCTAATGGTTTCCCAGAGAGTTACCAATGCAGACCTTGTCGCATTGGTATCAGATGAACTTTTTCAGCCGGAAGTTGTTTGGAAATTTAGTGATCTGCAGGTAAATCTAGGCTCTTTTTCAAACTATTTTCCCTAATCAGTTACATGTTTGAATAATTTATCTATCCGTGATTAAATGGCCTGGCCCCCAGGTTACTTGTGGAACTCTTGGTCTTTCTACAGCAACAGTTAAGCTTATTGGTACTGATGGGAAAGAACATGTTGCTTGTGCTGTTGGAACAGGGCCAGTTGATTCGGCTTACAAGGCAGTCGATCTCATCGTGAAGGTTATGGATAACAAACTTCTAATTTGTATTGCTCATGTATCGAGTTTACAATAAAAGATTATGGGAGGGCTAATTGTCCAGCACTTATCTTCAGGTAGATGTACGTGTCTATTGGTCATTGTAGGTGGGAAGGTGCATGGCAACTAAGGTGGTAGTCTAATGCAATTAGATATAGAACCGAAATACTGAGATACGTTACATATATATGGTTCTGAACTAGAAAAGCTTTGTTAGTATTTTGAGCGAGAATTGCGAGGATCATAGTGGCTTATCCCAAGTATAATGCGGAGTAATACTATATGAAAGACTGATTTCATAGGCCAGAGGGGAAGAGAAAAGAAAAGAGTGATTGTATAAGACGTTGGTTCAGTAGTGTATACCTTATGTCACTTATTTCGGTTATCCATCAACTCATCGGCTCATATGCTTCCCCTTGTTTTGCAGGTACCAGTGACACTTCTGGAGTACTCCATGAATGCAGTAACAGAAGGAATCGACGCAATAGCCACCACTCGTGTTCTAATCCGTGGTGAAAATATTCACCTGTCTACTCATGCATTAACCGGAGAAACAGTTCATCGAACATTTAGGTAGGCTGTGAACACAAATGTTAGTTTCTATAATTTAGATGTGCAGCTGATTCATTTATTATCGTTGTTTACCGTTACCACCAGTGGAACTGGGGCGGGCATGGACATTGTCGTGTCCAGCGTGAAGGCGTACATTAGAGCCCTGAATAAAATACTGGGTTTCGAGGACCACTACTCCCCCAAAAAGGTGAACGAAGAAAGAACTCCGGTGTCTGTTTAACACTCATAATATCTGTCGGTCGTCTACGCTTTGTTAGGTAAATTTTTACAAGTTTTGCATAGGCTTGTCTATATAAGTTATGTTAGATTGTGGAGGAATTTGTGGAGTAAATGAAGCATAAAGTTAGATTGTTTCTGTCTCTGCCTCAACTGATTATATAATGGTTGCAAGTTGCAAATACAGTAGTTTTGTTCACTCACTAGTGAGGAAAGCAAAGCAAAGCATTGCATTGCACTGCACATATTGGTTTGGTTTGGTTTGGTTTGGAGGCTACAATACAAAGATAGAAAAATGCATAAATTGTGGTTGTCACAATCATTACATTACAACAAGGAAGGTTGGTTGGTCCCATAGCATTGGTGGCATAAATAGCCGCTTTCTTTGTTTACTGCAATAATACAAGTGTTGCTTTTCAAAACGCGTCAACTACAACTCTCAACCACTTATTTTATACTATTAAAACAGAGATAGACCTTTCCTTTTTCTAAAAAACAAAGATGGACCCTCATTTCTTTGTAATTCTTCGTTTCAGATAGCATCTCTTGACTAGTTTTTCCAACTATCTACTACACTATGGTTCTATGATTTGTAGAGTTGAATATGATTTTTGTTCGGCTACGGCTGCTTTTGATTTCAGAGTGGCGACAGTTTTTTAGATTTGCATATAGCAAATTGCGGTCTTTCTCGTTAAGATAGTGAGTCTTGCTTTAGTAGCAAGTTAGAGTTTTGTTAGGTTTTGCATATTTACGGCGTAGATTTGCGGTTTGTTTTTTTTGTTGATGTTCGGGGCAGCAAGAGACGATTGCAGAGGAGAAGGTGGCTTGGAAAGTGGTCATCTGGTCAGACCTCCTCCCATTCACACAGCTGAATTAACCAATTGCGTCATCCTTAGTGGTTCTTTCAAATGTCTTATTATCATCTTCGTATTCATCATATGCTAGTTTGCGAGACTATTCTTACCATGAGTAGATTGGTTTTTTCATATATTTTCTATTTAAAATTGTATTTTAGTAGCTATATTAATTTTATAATTTGCTTCTACACGTTCGGTAGAGGTTGCGATATGTCTTTCACTGTTTGGAATTTTGTTTTGTCTTTCTTTGTTAAGAGCTGTTTTTCATTAGGAGTCAATGAGATCTACTTGTTGTATGCTTTTAGAGTGAACAATTAATGGGTTTACTGTTTGCCGTTAAAGTTAAGATTTTGTCCAACAATATGATAGTTAATAATTTTAATGTAATTTGTCGTTGATATCAACGAAATTAAAAAAATTCCTAAAGAAACAAAGATGGACCAAAAATAAACAGTCAAGTAAAGTGTGTCATTAATTATTAATCAGTCTTGTAACATAATCACAACATCATATGTTGTGACAAAATTAATATGATCATATCATATCCTATGTGACCAATTTATGTAGCCATTGCAGTCAAATCTGGTGTAAATAGAAGCTAGTATCTGGAAATTCCGCCACCAAACCAGCCAAGTAGTTGCTGTTCCTTTTAAATTATTTTAAATGGATTAGGACCACCTAATATCATGGCTACTTTAAAGTTTAAACACTTAACCGACTGAGAATATTTGTACAAGGTTGCAAGAGATTTTATAAAATTAAAATATGTCCAAGGAATTTTTGCAAGTTGTTGTGTTTAACTAAAAGACAAATTTGAATAATATTGTCAAACCCATAATTAATTTTTGGGATCCCAAAATCATTTTTGTAAAGTTTTTTTGACATTATTTGATTATTACAGAATGCATGCATGTTTTTACCCAACTCAAAAATTCAACATTTGTTGGAATTTGACACTGTGTAAAATGTGAAATAGTTATTTTAAACTACAATTGTTTTTTATTCCCAACAATTAAATTAACAGAGTAAAAACAAAACAAATAAAAACAAAAAAACGTTGCACATCTAACAGAAAAACCAATACAAAACGGAAGATACTAACTCCATTTCAACGCGGTCGGTGAAGAGACTTGAACTCAAGAGCTCAAGAAAGATCTTAAGCGTTTTAATTAATTGGTCCAATATGCTTTGATTGCGGGTAAATATATAGCTAACTAACTTATTTTTAATCTTCACTCAAAATGAAAAAAGAATATTTGATGAATATATCAACACACGGCCGTTTTTTAGCTCACAAAACATTTCTTATCAAGAAATTTTGAAAGTGGGACAATCATTTTCTTAAGAAAATAGTAAAATGCAAATATAAGAGAGAAAATAATGTTTCAATGAGGTTGATAGGGGTGTGCATGGGCGGGTAACCCGCCCATTTAGCTATTTTTGGCCCCAACCCGCTCGCTACGGGTTGGTAAAATTTGAAACCACTCACATGTCTAATACACATGCAAACCGTCAAATTTTTTAGTACGGGTTTTGGGCAGGTTGGCGGGTTCACGGAAAACCGCCCGTATTTAATG
>JAYMTA010005028.1:0-11934 GCA_036897625.1 Pelargonium cotyledonis
TCCCGCAATCCGGAAGAGTCAATTAGGGTTGGAGAACTTGCAGAGTCGGTCGGTTTTAAAAGGAGAATAAAAAGATCACTTACGGTGATACTAGCAGCTAGAAATTTAGCAAACTTGTCACAGTTTCCTACTTCAGAACATATGCAAGAGATGTTAACTTGATGTCTCAATACCAAATGAGCAATGTTTTTCGTTTATTGTGAGCAAGCCTAATTCCCTCGTGTCTTTATTTAAGATTTTCATGCTCTTTTGAGTAATAGCAATGAGATTTAGCGGTAAAAAAAATGCAGGAAGCTACATCCATTTTTGATATTTATCGATGTAAGATCACTTCAACAAGTTGTTTTGTTACAGGAATTACAGGACGCTACACCCACTGCTCTCCTGAACAATATATTTAAGTCGCTATAATTACTTTTATTTCTTTCTTCGTATAATGAATATGACTTGCCAACTATGAACTCAAATTTAGAGGTAAAGAGGACAATTGAATTGAAGAGAAAATCCCCTAAAAGCACCATTTCATTCATGAAAACCAGCTCTTTGGGGTGTTCACCTCCTTCAACTTCACCAGGAGTTCTTCGCGTTGCGTTTCAACCTGAGCATATTTGAGGCTCAAGTGGGAGTATCGTTGGCGTATATCCTTCAACTCTATCTCAAGCGACAATGCCTCACAGTTGCATTCTTCATTCTTTAAAGTCTCGTCTTCGTCACTCGACTTCTCTCGAGCATCTTCATGGCTATTTTCTCCCTTGGATAGCAATCTGGACACACAGGAGCATTTACAAGTTCAATTACAATAATTCCACGTGACACTTTTTAGGGGCGTCAAGGATTTGAACGCCTGGCCTTTCAATAGTAAAGCTCTGATACCATGTTAGAGAACCATCAACTAAAAAGTTCGACCTGATAGCTGAAGTACTCGTTTATACTTTAATATTATATTCCAATAGAGCCAATGGACTTCTAACCTAAAGGTAACAGGTATTTGTCTCAACAAGAGTAATCATGGTCATGAGAGGTTGTTTTCAGCTGGTCTAGCATTTACAAATACAAGTGTCAAGAAGTAGTGTATTACTAGGATTATATAGTAGGGAAGATAGTGTATTATTCTTTATAGAAACTCACTAGGATAGGGAATTGCCTCTTTATCATTAAGAACACACGCACGTGTGTGCACACACATTTGTAGACCAACAAGCTACATGGGAGCTTGTAATGCTATACAAGAAACCTGACAAACTTTCATCTGTAAATCGAATTTTTGTTATGGACTTGGGTCAAACTTTCTTATGTAAACTAAAGTTCTCTATTTGGGACTTGTGTCTTTCAGACTAGATTTAAGGTGTCAAAAATAGGAAAACACAAAACTCAAATGAGTAGTACTGTTACTCACCTCCTTAGTTGGGCTTTATACATGTCATTCGACTCCAAAGCCTCAGCTAGTTCTATCTCAAGAAGCTGGATCTTTGAAAAAGGATCAAATCCTAACACTTGAGAACTTTCAGCATCATAGTCTCGTTGGTTAGCAACCTGATATTAAAAAAAGGTGAAGTCAGAGACATTTGAATTTGTAAACCACTTTGTCATCCTTGTTTAATGAGAGAATCTAAAATACTATATAGATAACAAAGTGGAATTGGTAAAAATCAAGTAATGCATTGATAGTAACCTGTTGGTGGTCGGGATTTGTTCCGAGCTCTTCTGAAACTAGCTGCAACTGATTTGTTTCCTCAGATGGTTTTTCCATGAGTTGCACAATACTGTTATCTTTCTCCTGTCATAAAAAAAGTTGAGATATAAGATTCTCTCTTTGTTTTGATTAGTGACATAAGTATGAGATTTTATAAAGCTACTGCGATACCGACCAGTAAAAGCTTTGATTCATCATCATGGATAGAAGTGCTCGAGGCTTTGCATTCAGGACAAGTTGTAAGATATGCGCCTTTGACATCACTATTACCCTGTTTTACTTCCATATTGTTTTGCAATCCCTCTGCTTGACATTTTTTCAGGCACTCTTCCTTCTCCTCCTCAAGCAGTTTTATCTTCCTCTGGAATTGACTATTCACTCTCTTTACCCGGGATAGCTCGTTTTTCAGCTCAGCCTCCTGGGCATTCAGCGCATCTCTTGCAGTTAAATCACCCTCCAGTCGAAAAACCTTTTCCTCGAGCACAACTTTAGTGCACCTGCATTCCTCTAATTCAGTGACAACCTTCTGCATAGTAGCTATTTTCTGAGCAAGTGAAATTTTCTCAGCCTTCAGTTCTTCATAATCTCCAGACAATAGCTTAAATGAAGCCTCTACTCTCTCATTTTCAAATTTGGCCTCATCAATTGATCTTCTAAGAACCAAAACTTCATCTTGAAGCAGTACTATCTTCTGCAACTGAACCTTAAGGTCTGAAATTTCTTCTGCTGCCTGTAGCCTCTCATATTCGGAAGCTTTTAGTTTTATCTCAAGCCCTCTGATGACATTCCTAAATTTAACTTCATTGGACTTGACGTCTTCCAACAGGCCCAGTAATTTTTCATTGTCAGCCATCAGAACCTCCTGGTTTTGCTTGGAAGCAGCCAATTCTCCCATTAGTCCCAGTATCTTCGCTTCAGATTCTGTCTGGAGTGCATCATACTTGCTGTCAGATAATCTAAGTTTTCCTCGAACTTCTTCAAGTGCAGCTTGAAGCATAGCTTTATCTGCACGTAAGCAAGATACTTCGAGTACAGCTTCTGTTTTCTCCTTTTCATCACCAGTTGTAGATATACGTTCGATGAGGTGAGCAACCTCCATTTGAAGGTTCTCAACTTCAACTGTTTTCTCCAACATCTGAGTGAATAGGCTCTCTTGCTGAATCAGTTTCTCTTTATGTTTTCTGTTTTCAAGAATAAGTGCATCCAGTTCTGAATTTAGGGCTTTCTCCTTCAAGGTGATTTCTTCCAGCAATGAAGAAAGTTTCTCCTCACAAGCCTCGACTTCCCTTAACATACGAGACAAAACTTCTTGTGATTCCTTCATTTCAGCTTCCAAGATAGTACAATGCTCATGTAAATCTATGTTTTGTTTCCTTAGATCTCCATTTGATTTCTGAAGCAAACTGCATTCTTCAATGAGACTTTCGGCTGTAGCTTGCAACTTTGGGTTTGCCATTCTCAGATATTTGCATTCTTCTTGAGATTCCAACCACCGATTCTGAATTTCTTGCACCTTCTGTTTCATATCAAATTTTTGTGCCTCCATTTCACTTTCCAGTCTTTTCACCTCATCCTGGAGATGCATAGCATGAGATTCGGATTTCTGTAGTTCCAAACGACCTGACACCCTTTCATCAGTTAGATATCTCACTTGCGCTTCCAAACCACATATTCGTTCTGATAATTGTACATTTTCTTCTTCTAGTTCAAACAAGTGAGCCTCCATATCATGTTCTCTATTTTCTAACTCTGATGATTTCTTTTCAAGAGTCTTGTTGGCTGAAACCTGGGAATCCATGTTGCTATTAAGTGCTATCATCTCGTTGCGCAAATCATCCAAGGAATTGGAGGTGACATCACCTTTTCTGAGCATGGTTTTGATATTTTCCTCCAACTTGCATTTCTGTTCCTGAAGATTAGACATCAGTGTTTCCAACTCTCCTTGGCAATGCCTTAGAGCCTGAATCTCTTCCTCCTTTAGAATATTGTCAGCCTTGAGCTTGTCCATCTCAGAAACCTTTTCCAACAGTTCCTTCATCTGATCTTTAACTTCAGGCTCCAATTCTATGCGTAGACTGTCGACTCCCTGACTAGTGCAAACACTATCTTCTGTTGAAGTATCACCCTCCACTTTATTAACACTAATCTCTCTTGCCTTGACCACTTCTTGACTACACTGAATTTCATCTTGGCATGGAGTAATTTTTGCTTCAACTAATCTTTTAAGCTGGATAAAGTTGTTCAAGATAGCCTCAAATTGCTCCTTTTGAAAATCCGTAGTTCTCGGAATCTCTGAACAATTAGTACATTCATCGTTTACAGCTGGATGAAGAGGATACTGTTGCTTCTTCATGTTGGCTCTGTACAGTTGAAGCTGTTCATCTACTTTGGAGAGTGTTGAGAGCATGGCACTGTCATGTGATTCATTATTTTCTAAATCTGTGCAGATAGCCACAGGATGGCAGTCATTCTCAGTTTTCTTTCCCTGGAAACATTCTAACTGTAGATTAAGTGAATCAATCTCCATTTTCTGCTCTTCTGCTCTGGCATGACATTTAGATAGTTCACTTTCAAGATGATCGGCTTTATCCTTGAAAGCTTGCAATTGGAGCTCAAGGTCAGCGCACTTATTCCCAAGATCAGTGCATTGAACCTGCAAGTGATCAGTTGAAACTTCTTCAATGAGGATTTCCTTCTTCAGCTCCTCTTCAGGCTCACATACTTCGAGCTTTAGTTTGTTTGCTTCAGATTCAGAGGTAGAAGGATAATTATTTTCTAGACACTCATTAACTGAAGAATTAGAAGGGAAACCACATTGTGGAATGTCCCTGCTTGATTCTTTGAGCTTAAATAGAAGATTCAGGTTTTCGTCTGTAAGCTCATTGCAGTCTCTCTCAAGTTCCAGCACCTTCTGTCTGAGAGCTTCATTTTCTTGGTATAGATTGCAGTCACCTCCATTTTCAAAATTTGTTTCCTTCAAATTAGGAGAATCAAGAGCTTTGGATAACTTTGATTCCAAGTTGAATATCTTTTCCTCTTTTGCAGCTAATTTCTTCCTCCATTCTGCCTCACAATGTACTAGAGTTTGAGCCTTCAGACCTCGTTCAGCCTCTACCTCTTGGTTTTTTTCCTCTAGAGATTTTGCCAGAGATTGAATCGTACTTTCCAAATTCTCTTGCGATTCCTGCAACTGCTTTAGCTGAAGCTTTAGAGTTCTGCCATCCTCTGGGTCACACTTGTTATCATCTTCAGATTTGGATTTTGTTATTGAAAGACTAGCAATCTCCATTTTCTGCTTGTCTACTGTCTCTTCCAGTTCCTGGAGAATGGAAAGGAGCTCAATGTTTGATTCCTGATATTTCCTTAGCTGTAAGGCCAAATTAGCATTTGATTCTTTCTGAAACTTTATCTCGTCTTCCAATTCCTCTTTAATACCATCCACATCTTTGGCTTGACACTCTGTTTTGTCAGATGCAGTTTGTTTAGCAGCTGACTCGCCCAACAGGGTTTTGAGTTGTTCAATTTCCTGCTTTAAGCCATCACATGTTGTTTGCATTCCTGAAAGCTCCATCTCAAGAGTAGCCTGGTGCTCTGAATTGTCAGATAATTCCTTCTGCAACTTTTCCTGATCAACCATTAACTTTCTGGCATTTTGCTCCCACATCCTAGCTTCTGCTTGAAGCTCCTCGATTCTAACTTCTGTGAATTCTAAAAGCTCTTTAGATGAATGAGCATTCTGTAAAGGTGATGCCGTAAGAGAACGTGGAACTCGACTGGAGTTTTCTCTTTGATTCTGGCTACCAGAATTTACCTTTGAATTGAAGGACAAGTAATTAGATCTAGAAGAATCGTTGAAAGAATAGGAACCATAGGGAGAACCATTTTGAGATCCAGTTGAATCTTGTTTTCCAATCAAATTATTTGTCAAGTTCCTTTGAGGGGATAAAGTTTCCCTACCAAAGGAATCATCAACATAATCAAAGCTACTGCGTGATGCTGAGAAATTTGTGTCCTGTAGCAACAAGAGAAGGCTTCATCAGCCACATGAAAGACGAGGTAATGCATGAAAATGAGAACATATCAATTTTCACATTTAAAAAAAAAAAATTTACCCATAACCCCTCCCTACCTATTCCAATGAGATTCGAACCCACGACCGAGATGTGTTCTGTGAACCATTGAGCCATTCACCAGGGGACTATCAATTATCACATTCAAATACTAGTAGGCTAGACTGCTGAGTGGTAGCAACTTACTTAGAAATGTACACACTTCTGATCTTAATGGGTTTTAAATCATCTAATTCCAATAGAAAAGGTAGTGTAGCCCACAGTATCATTCATAGTAGCCTATATCATGAGTAAAACCCATAATTGGGTTAATGATAGTCATTTATAATGGGAAACTCTAGGGGTCAACACTGGAATCTAATTTCTTGCATGGATGCTAAAGTTCGTGCATTAAATCAAAGCATTATCACCAGACAGCTCATTATAAGAGAGTTGACCATACCCTGCTATAAAGTTCTCCAGGAAGAGAAGCATTGTCCAAATGATTACTAGATGAAGATCCAACACTCCTGGTGCCCGTGCTATCTGATACATCTGATTTATTTTCCACGTCATCATAGTCATCATTCACATCTTCCATATATGAATTTGTGTCCTTCCATTCCTCATCCCTTTAAAAGATTCAGTAACGATAGTCACAACTACTGAACAAACAAAGGTTATCAAAACAGAATTTACAGTGTAGTACAAACCTGAGTGTTGTTCGTGGTGTCAGACATTGAACTTTAACCTACAAACAGGAAGAGGAGTACAATGTGTGCATAAAGATAGGTCAGAATTCCAAAAATACTGACCTTCAAACCAGATGAGTGATTGACAGATATTTAAAAGTCAGCCTGTATTCTACTTAAAGGAGAAAAGGAAGGGGACTACCACATTTGCTGGTTAAAAATTGGGCATCTGTTTGAATGTTTTTTATAGCCTTTCTCAAAGTTCAATAGATCCCATGAACTGGTCCATTAACTTTACCATGGCATCTAAATTTAAATCTATGGAAAGAACCCAACTTTCACGATCAAGAAGCAATATTAGGATGTGCATTCTCCTCCCTCTTTCACGCATTACAAGAGAAGAAAAAAAATTCAAGAGGGAGACAGGCAAGGAAACTCCAAGCTCGGAAAATTTACTTTAATGTATATGCAGAGTAACAATTACAAGCAGAGTACTCTAAATGCATATACTAGTGTTCTATGTTCAACTATTGGCAGCATGTTCTCTGTCTACACTAAAAAAGTTGGTGCAGTATTGTAAACAAAACTGGGGATAGGAAGATAGCTCACTTGTAAGATTGTCCCATAGCTACATCTCTTCAATGGCAATGAGACAGGAACTGAAGTTTTTGAACTTGTATAGCTTGCCAAGTTAATTGTAGCCTCTCCAAGTACAGCAGATCTTGCTGATCCCTAAAACAATAATGTCATCAGAACTAAAAGGAAATAAACTAACAAGAAACTTAATCAGATTTTCATCAACAAATAAACAATTCAATAAGGGACCAGACCATGGAAACAACAAGCTTAAAACAGCGCTCTTCAATCTCTTTGGAAGCATCATCTTGTGAAAGCCAAATAGACTCTGACAAAGTCTCTGTCCATCGACAACTCCCATTCCGTACTGATGCTTTACCAGATTTGCTTGTGGTTTTCCCAGTTTCAACAGGGATGATAGACACAAAAAGCTTGTCCCATCCTTTTGGTACCTTCAGTCCAAAAAAAGTGCAGTAAACTAAATTAACAGATCAAATGTGCAACCAATTAACAACAAAATTTGGAAATTAACAAGACATTAGAGAGATGCGTACAAGCAAGACAGCCGCCTAGGCTACACTTAAAATTTTCTGTTTTACTGTAGTCTTCCACATAACTTAGATATGCAGAATATAAAACCTTCATACATGTTTGTAAAATGCAAGGCTTGGGAAACTGGATAAAGGTAGAGATATAGCATTTTTCATGTCTACTTTACCTTCTATTATCGTTGAATGTCCACTAGTATAGGCTAATGATCTTACGCCTAGCAGGCTAGCACCAAGGAAATGATGGTAGTATGCTACTAACACTAAAAGAATATCATTATAGAGATATAGACAATAAAGCACTTGTGTCACCACATATATCTCCTCTCCTAGGATATAGACAAAAAAAATGCAAAATCATCCAAGAAACTCTTCAAAAAAATTTATTTCCATTTCATTATTGCAACACATAACAACTCGATTTCTTACATAAATACCAAAGATGTATACTTGTGATATATTTATTACTTCTCAGAATTTTACTTAGAATGCTATCCAATTTACTGGATGCTACACCAATGCCTTCAATTGGCAAAATGAGGAACTCGGGTGATTAATTACATTTTTACCAACGTTTACAAACAATAATTTTCTCCAGCCCCACCAAAATTCTAGCCAAATACTACAAGATATAGCTCCTCTGCATATGTACAGCAACTTGAGAAACATAAACTTAAGACATTCAATAAATTAAGGCATAAGAAACAATATGTTTTATTTTTCTCAGATAAGATTCCAAACATTATCCAGTGAACTTTCATGAATTGCAAAAGAAACAATAAAAATATCCACCGCCCATATCGGTTATCTGAAACAAGCCTATATGCATAATGCATCAAATGTATGTACGAATCTATCACGCATACATGTACGCAATGTATGTTCAACAAGTAAAGATGAACAAAGAGCAATTCATGTTCCAGTAACTTGCATAAACATACAAATCTGTAGCAGATTTGAATGATAAACAGAAATCACGGAGCTGGTGTTGACAATGGAATAGTAGATTCGAAAACATCGCTTCAGAACGAAGTAATAGGAGATGTTACCTGCAGAGCATGGAAGCTGGAGAAATTGAAATCGAATCTGTCGCCGAATCTACCGGACTTGTGCTTGTGTAGCCTGAACATTTTAATTGTCTCGTTGATTCCTTCAGTTTCTTCTCAAAACTTCCATGAGAAGTGACGGAGGAGATCGATTTCTGGCTTTCTTCAACTGTTCGGAAAGGCACAAACTGTCACAAGCTCACTCACATGCTCTGTGCCTTGCTCTCTCAACAACGGAAACAGTAGCGGTTGTTGTGTATCTGATCTTTGTCTGTGTGGGCGTGGTCTGCTATTTCCTATTTTCTCGTGGACTATTTTTCAACTATTTTTCTCTAGTTTTTCCTTTCATTTGTACCCTCATTTTCTACTTTATTTCTTATTTGGTCCCTCTTTTCTTTTGGATTTGGATTTTACAAAGTCAAGTCAAAATTAATAATTTGACTTGGAAGTTATTATTCTTATTTTTATCTTATGAGTATCAGAAATTTCAGCCCATACACAAACAAAATGGATCTAGGTGGGACTCTCTTCACTCAAAAATTCATAAGGACGGGTATAAGCATAAACCGTTGAGGTGTCATCCTTTGAATGATCATAATTTATTGGTTGAAAGTCACTACCCATAAATCATGGTTGAAACTTGAGTATTTTTTTCTCAAATAGTGTTATACTTTATATTTTTATATTTTAATTCTATTAATTCATTTCAAATAATACAAAGCCCGCATGAGGGGGTGGGAGAGGGGATAATGCCTAATGGGCGATTGAAGTGGAAATGGATGCATTATCTATTATCTTAATATTTTCGACAAGTCATCAGGAAGTAGGAAGGTGGTAAGGTTGTTGCTAGATGATGAGCTAAGTGACTTTTGAGTTAATTAGGTTGTTTGTTCTTCGGTAGAGAAAAAAAAAAGATTGATAGGGTTATCTCGAGTTGCATTTCAACTTTATCTATATTGATTTAATATAACAATAAAAAAAATAATGTATATTAATTATTCATTTCAAATCATTCATTGTAATTATTCATCTAAAGCATTTAAAAAGTGGTTGTTCTTAACATGGATTAGTTAACATAAGTGTAGATATGCAACAAATACATTGTTTGTAATGCAACCAATACATTACCTAAAAGGAGGTGTGAAATATATTTGGGAGACTAGATACCCACAATCAAAGTATATATGGCCAAAAAAGAGAAAATTAATAAGAGGTAAATGGGGTGGGTGTGGTGGAAGTTTCCTTATAGCATATAATTGATAGCAAAATAACATGTTCTTTCTTGAGTCATGGGCAAGTATTAACTTTATGTCCCTACATCCACATGGTCACATGTTATAGTTGGACCTACCAATATTCCACATATCCATATTTTTTCATATGATAAATATATATTATCACAAATCACAAGTTGGACATACCTAGCCAACCAGCCTTACAAAATCTTGTGATCTTGGCTTATCAACTTGTCTATTTTTTATTTTTTTGCTTCAATTTAATCATGGTAAATTTATTTTTGGGTAAAGGAGAGAAAGTTACAAGTAATGCAAGAAGAGCCACATTAATCAACTACCATGACTATGAGAGGCCAAAGACCATAGTCACATCCTATTAATTAAGATGCTTAATTGCTTGGAGTTGAAAGAAATACCATTTATATCACAACCACAAGTAACCATTCCATAAATTGCAACACTCAAGTTTAGAAAGAAAGAAAGAAAGAAAATCTTGTATTTTGGTTGGGTTTGTTGCAGAGTTTTAATAGGTCATGAGTTACACCATAAAGTGTTGTTTTAATGGGTCCTCTTACCTCATGTAGCACAATTTCAACTTTAAAGTTTTGTTGCAAAGTTTTAATAGGTCATGAGTTACACCATAAAGTTTTGTCAGCTTTAATGCTATACTTTAAAGCACCATTTAGAACTTGTTTGATAGCACCACTTCAAAACCGCAAGTAACTGAGAGTAGTAGAGATCAGCGGGAAGAAGTTTGAAGTAGTTGGATGCAAAATGATGCTGTGTTTGGTATAGTGTGGACTTAAAATTTATTGATGGAAAATTATGTTTCACAAAACTGTAATTATAATGAGGTTCAAATTTTTGTAAAATGACAAAAATAAACGTTATAATAAAAACTCGTCTATTACTTAATTTATATTTTATTATATAATTTGTGAGTTTGTATTTATTGATCGACAATTGTAATTTACATGCATTTGCTTGGTTATACCGTTGTAATTTTAGGTTCTAACCAATGAACTACAGTTTAATCACTTACATTAACATTTGATGTGGTTGAATTATGTAAAAATATAGCATCTTATTATTTTATTGTTATTTAGGTGCAACCTACTCTATCCGACATAAATGGTGATAAAGTCTCAAACTTACATGAAACATTTGAATCAAGTAAACTTAATGCGAAACTATGTTTTCCTTAAACATTTAAATTAACATTGGTTGTCTATGAGCTACTTATTTTGATTTCCAACAATCAATGTTTATACACAAAGATGGTCATTAAAAATTTGGATCATATTTAAATCGAATTTGTTTATATTTGAATTCATAAAAATAATTTCAAATCGAATTCAAAAAGGGTTTGAATTCCAATAGTCAATTATGATTGTGTTTTAGTAGTATGTATTAGTATTATCATCCTTACATTTGACACATTAACAAATAGATATTGAAAAGAGAAAAGCTAGAAAATTGGATATATATATAGATCCCATCCATTATTATCAAATGTAATCAAATCCTTATAAAATTACATCACCTTAACATGTACTATTATTTTGAATTGAATATTGAAAAGCTCATGTGTATCAATTACACAAACTTACATTGGTTTACGTAATACACTAATTAAATGAATTTCTAAAAAAGGAAAATTCAAGAGTTTTGTGACTGTGGGTCATTGCATATTGTATTAAGAAAAATATTAAATGTCCTAAATTTTGTATAAAATTTGGTGTACAAAGTGATGTGGCAGCCTACATGGCACATTTAATTTTCATATTTTGTACTTTAAAATTAAGTTTTAATGAATACAAACCGGTTAATTGAACCAATTACACTCTTAATGGTCAATTATAGTTGTTGTCTGACACGTGCACATTTGAATTAATATTTGTTATGTTTTATCCCTGCTTTTATCTTTTATTTGTTCCGATTTATCATGTTTTATATTATTATTTGTTACTTTATTAAATTTGATGTGTTTTCGAGTGTTTTAGTGTGTTGCAGACCTTTTATATGTGTTTTAGGGATTTTAGAAGGATCGAGGATGGCTTTGGAAGAGTTTCGGAAGCTTAAAGACAACCCGAGA
>JAYMTA010005029.1:0-11933 GCA_036897625.1 Pelargonium cotyledonis
TCAATTTGTATCAAAACAATGTGGACCGTCGGTTTAAATCGGTCTAGATTTGGATCGATTTAGGTCCGATGGAATCGAAACTTGAGATGTGTGATCTATTTTTTTGTTTCGGACGTATCTAACGGTTCGGAATCAACCAATTTTAAGGGTATTTTTGTCCTTACAAGTACAAAATGTTGCAAAAGGGGGGTAAATCTAGCACAAATCTTGTGGCATACTTGCGACTAAATTATGACATACAATTCAAACTTTTGAAAGTCTATTTTTGTGACAAGAATGGGACAAGTTTGTGACCAAACATAAATTTTATTCGTAGTAATCTAGTCGCTACCTTGTTACAAATTTTTTGTCACAAGTTGGTAAGCGAGTTTGTCACAATGTGCGACAAGTTTGTGACAAGTTTGCAACATAATATTTGAACATTAGAAGTCAATGTTTGTGACAAGAGTGCGACAAGTTTGTGAAAAAACATAAATTGTATTTGTAGCAACCTAGTCATTACCTTGTCGCAAAATGTTTGTCACAAGTTAGTTGTAAGTTTGTCACAATGTGCGACAAGTTTGCGACAAGTTTGCGACATAATAATTAAACATTATAATTCAATTTTTGCGACAAAATTGCGACAAATTAGCGACGCCTACAACATGTGTCAAAGATATTGGTAACAAGTTTGTCACAAACTTGTCACAATTTTTTTTGTCACAATCATGTCACAAATTGGTCGCAAATTTGCAACCGTTTTGTTACAAAGAAAAATTTGTCACAATTTCTAACGCAATAGCTGAAGTTTTTTGTAGTAAATATGAGCAAACACATTGTCTTGGGGAAGTTGTTGCAATGTATAACAATCAGCAATAAAGTCTGTCTTCACCATTTTGAGCATATGGTGATATTGAGCTTGTTTCACTGAATTGGTCTCCCCTTGTAGCTGAATAAACTTCTCATTGTGATAGAATTTCAAAACCATCTTCTGATAATCTGTCAAAAAGGGTCCCAATGTATGTAGCCATTAAACACCTAGTACCAAACCAGCTCCCCAAATAGGTACCACCCAAAGTGGTGCATTGATGACGTGTGTTTGAATTTGAATTGGGACATTCTACCATATTTCCTATAGCTTGTAGAAACTGACCATTTCCCACCTTAACTGAAAATTTAGGACACTACTCAATAGGTAATTTCAAAGCCTCACCAACTCTAGGATGCACAAAATTGTGTGAGCTGCCATTATCAATCAATATTGTCACATGAATACCATTAATTTTTGCTTTAAACCTCATGGTTGTAGTAGACTGACACCCTGCTAATGCAAAATAGGACAAAGTTGGATCTGTAACCTTAGTGATTGGTTCAGGGGGTGGTTCAAGTTGGGGATTGTCTTGAAACATGTGCTTTTCCTCATCACACAAGTCAATGTGCAGATACTTGGGCTTGTTGGGACAATTATGAGATGGGGAATACTTCTCATCACAAGTGAAACATTGTCCCTTCTCTCTTTTTCTATTAATCTCTGATTGGGGTATGGTTCTGGTTAAGTTGGTTGTTTGCTTGGGATGAGGGTTTGATAAAGTAGGGGGTGGATATGGTGGTTTGTATAAGATATATAGCTCAGAGGTTGCTTAACATACTTGATTCTAGTTTCATGAAGCTTTGCAAGTCTCACTGCCATGGAAATTGTACTCGGTTTTGCAACTATTAGCTCACTTTTGTATATCACTCCTCAATCCCCCAATGAATATGTCAATTATCATAGGCTCAGACAAGCCTTCACTTCGATTTAAGTACAAGCAAAACTGAGAGTAATAATCTGTAACAGATCCATTACCTTGACCGAGTTTAAAAAACACTCGCCTGGGATTGTCAAACTCTTATGGACCAAATTGCTCGGTGAGAGCTTTAGAAAAACACCTCTAATCATAGAATTGCCCCAATTTCTTCAAGCTCTGGAACCAACTAATGTGAGATCCCTCCATGTTAGCTTCAGCAAGCATGAGCTTATACCATTCATGTGTTCTGTAAATGAAAAAAATAAGCCTCTACTCTCGCTATCCACTCAATTGGCTCCGATCAAGTGAATTTTGGGAAGTAAACTGCATTCTTGTCTGCCACCCCGGGGAATTGATTATTGTTGCTCATATCTGGCTGCTGATTGAGTTTCGTAGTGCTCGACTCCGCACCTTCTAGCTGTTTCTATTTGGTATTTGTAGACATAGCTGCTGCTATGATCTGATCTAACTTTTCAGTGATGTCTGCTACATCTTCCTGGATCTTCTTTTGTCTGACCTCCAAACTTATGATGCGCTCAGCTTGTCCCATTCACCATGGCGAGAGTTTGATGAAAGCACCAAATATTATGCACTGAACTTAAGCAAATAGAAATGATAGAAGACAACACTCAAGTTTGCCTCAGCCAAAATTGGCGTCCACATCGATTCCAATTAACAATTTCAAATCCAAGCTACAAAGAGGTTACAATGGTTGAGGAAATGAAATGAACAAATAGAGAGAGAGAGAAAGAAACACAGAAGTATTCAAATCTTCAACAACCCTAAATTCTGGTAACAATACTATTTATATCAATCTATATAACGAGCTGGAATTCTCTTGGCTCGTTCGCTCCTCCTAATTGGCTCGACATTTTCTCTCTCCTCATTCCTCTTTTGCTCACAATCGAGCTGAGCTGTCTCCTCTTCTTCTGAGTTGGCTTTCTTCAGGTCTAAGGCACCAGATGAAGATGAAGCCCCACTTGAACTAACACTGTCATTTTGGTTCTTCTTCTTTTTAAACCAAACGCCATCGTTCTCAGTCTACTCCTTTTTGCGTACAACGATGTCGTTTCGTTGTTCCTCATCATCTTCCCATTCATTCATTCGGACGACGTTGTTCCCTTTATCTTTCTTCTTCCTCTTAGCCTCTTGAAGCACAACGGCTACTTCCCTATCTAGGTTCATATCAGAAGGCTTCAGAGTATTTAATCCGTAACAATATATGTTGTCTTGTCGAAAGCAGAGGAATAGACATTAAGCCGCCTAGTCCCACCACTTGCAGATGTTTCGACACACAAGAAAATGCAGTAGTTATATGCTTGATGGTCGTAATAAAAAAAAAAAAAAAAAGAACACAAACTGTGCATTGACATTCATACATACACACACTTTTTGGATGTAAATGTAAGTCTATCTCTTAAATAAATTTGGTCACAATATGTGATCCAGCAAATAGAAAAAGAAATGATATTAGTAATGGAGAAGGAATGTGTAGGTGTCACGCGTTTTGTTTAGTTTAGTTGGTATGTGTAGAGTGTGTGGAGACAAAACAGAGAGTGAGAGATAAATGGAATTGCATTTATGCAATGTGATTTTCTCAATAATATACTATTCTATTCTATTCTATTGTATTGTACCGTACAATGTGCCTGTCTTTCTCGAGCCCTGTGTTGTGTTCGTTTCCTCCTTCTCTGACTAACTCTTCCTCTCCCTCTCACTCTCCTGGGTTCACTACAATAATAATATTATTAACTTTATTGTTGTCCTCTCTCTCTATCCATTTCATTACAACTCATTTGTCGTTGATTTAACCCTTCTTTTCAAGTTGAAGTTCAATATTCAAACGATGTCGTTATGATATTCTTTTCTAATGTCAAGATAGTTGTAAATTAGTTAAGTCCGAGTTTGAGTCTTTTAGTATCTAGTGGTAGCAGTGATCTACATCCGAATAATGACCGTAGATCCGTGCAACCTGATCTGCACGAGTTGGTGTCTTGTGTGACTCGTGCTCCAGATCTCTTTCCTGTTTGGACTGCTGACCGACCCTTGAGTTGACTTTCTACACTAACTTTCTCTGTTATGCGTCAATTGTCCATTGGTTAGAAGCTGACCAGTTTTATGCGTCGAATCAGCAATGTATATTTTTTTTTTTTTCAGTGTACTGTGTAAATATGTAGTAGTATTTTTCCATAGTTAAAAACTTAAAATATACAGAAATTATCATTAATAAATTATATAACTGGTATATCACAGGAGTAGCAGTTACTAGTTAGGCGGGCTAAAACCTAATTAATATATGGGGCTACAAATCCCAAAGTTAACTAACTTACATGCTAGCTATACAAGCTAGCTGTTGTATTTACATATTTACATTTAGCAAGTAACCAGCTCAACGTTATTTACTGCTAGAACCTACCATTTGGTGAATATTATGGACTTCAACTCGCAGTAGAAATGTATTGTAAATTTGTTTCACGCGAAAAAAATATAAAATTTGTTATCATCTGATATATACGTTAAGTTATACATTCATACGTTTAAACTTTTGGATTAAAATCGAATAGATTTGAATGGGACATTGTTGAAAATGTAACAATAATGAATAACCTACCTTATAATTCACCAGGAGTTATCTATCTAGTGATGAGATGAGAACCAAACTCCACTTTACTACTAGTAATTGTCAATTGTGAAGCATGCACGCTCACACTGCACTGGACCCACTCATGTCCATCAATCCATCTCTATCTACTATTCTGTGGGGCCCTCTAAACACTTTGGTTGGGTCCCATTTACCTGTACTTGGCTTCTACAACTCTCTCTATACAATTCTGCTATCTGTTTCTTCACAACATTACATGATAGGGATCATGGATTGGATCACACAATTGTCATCATCAACAACAAGAAAAGATGATATTCGATCCTTATTTCTATATATGTAGTAAACTTCTTTGCAAATTATTTTTTTATTATGGAGCATACATGTTCGATAGATATGTTCTGTTTTATAGTCACTTTCGGGATAAAATTTTGCATGTAAACAAAAATAGAGCAAGTCGAGCCCACCAATTATCCAATATTGGCAATTGAAAGACATCGAGATCTTGAAGCATGCTAACCGCTTGATCCGCAAGGCGTTGGTAACTTAATATAGGGATAGTAATATTAATTCTAAAAGTGACCAACAAGTAGACTTAAATTACAACCACATATCAAATTACAAATATAACTTTCAAAGTCAAAAAATTACCAAACTGTAGATGTGTATATATATTTATATATATATGACGACTGTGAAACAGTTCAATTGTGTGATTAATGGAGAGAGGCATGAATGAATGAATTAGGTATTGACCATATATTTATAGCATATTATTAGATGGTATATGTGTACTTTGATAAGAGAGCTAGGCATTGACAGATCATCGACTACTCCTTATTTTAATTTGTACCTGTCCTAAATAATGTATCCATTTATTGCCTTGTGGACATTTCTGGATGCATAATATATATAGTTGTTAAGATGAGCCGAAGCAGAACCTGGCCAATACTCTCTATCCGGTCCCATTCTTGGCGTCAACTCATCGGATCTTTGCCCATCTCATTTAACATTCAATTTCTTCACTGAATTTCAACATTTCTCTGTCTTATCGTAAATTATGATTGTTAATAACTAATTTTTTTTTATAGAAATCTATAACCTTTATTAATTTATTAATAATCGAAACTCATGAGAAGGTTATAATTAGAAACCCAAAGAATCCACCCAAACCAGAACACAAATATAAAAGTCTATCATAAACTAACTCCTAGTCACTGATTCATAGGAACCTGAAGACAAATATCGCCTTTAATAAAGAAAACCCCAGACTCGGAACTACTAAAAAACAGTATAACTACTTCAAGAACCAGACGAATTAGCACACCTAAACCGGCCATCCTAGAGCCTAACAAGAGGCCCGACACGTCCAATTCGACAAGGTAGCAGATATTAAACAGACAACCACAATGCATACTAGAGCAAAAACAAGAAAACCTACACCAAGCACTCCTACCACCTGCTAGTGGCTCGCCCACACTACAACAGCTCAACCTCCTACGATTCATTTGACTAAGCGGACCCATACAACTTGGTTGCCTGGAAATCTTCATAATTGTCTCCCTTCTTATCATCTCCAAGTCGCCTCACCCGCGCCACCTGACCGTCCGCCATCAATGCCGCTCGTGTTGCCTGTCTATCCGCCATCACTACTCGTCCGTTCTTCTCTCTACAACCCTGCGTTGCCGCCTCGATCTGTTCCATTGATTACGCCGCACCTATTGCACCCCCACACAATCTCTGCCACGCCTAGCCGCATAGCGGTGCATGTCTATTGCCGAAAGTCAGTCGCCGAAACCCCTTTAACCCTTTAATAAACCCTAACCCTAAAAGCCCTAAACGCCATAGGCGGGAAAGACCATAATTGGTAATAACTATTTAATAAGCCTTTCTAATATTTTCAGACAACTAAAATATTGGCATGCATAATATAAATAAAATCTCTATGATAATATCTACATATATTTTACAGTACAATAGTGTATCATATTCTCAAGCAGCACAACATCCAATTTCGAATCAGTTCTTAGGTCATGTGTCGAAGACGCCCGACTATCGAAAGACTCGCTTTCTAGACCGCTGTCGACGCCCAATGCCATTCGGCCAATGCACGCGCACAATGACAATGGATGGATCTAAGAACGCGCCAACAACGCCCAATGTCTATCAACGGCGCCCAAAGTCATTGTGCCACTCTCAACGCCAAATGTTGTGTTTGAGACCGTCACTGACACCAAATATCGCTTAACGGCACCCAAAACCATTACACACACCCAATGGCAATGGTCGCATATGAGGTTGTTGAGCGACATATGTCGCAGTCGACGCCCAATCTCACTCGGATATGCTCAAAGCCATTGCACGCACCCAATGTCAATATTTGCTTTTAACTTCTGTCGGTGCAATCCATACCTATCTTCGCACACGTCCAAGCTCAATGTACATATGTTCATTAAAAGCTTGTACGCTAAGTCCATAGGACATGACAAAGGCCAAGAAACCTAAGGAAGCCAAGCCAAGCTAAAGCTATCGGTTGGAAAAAAAGCCAAGGGAAGTAAGGAACACACCAATAGCTTTGTACGCTTCCGAGAATAGGTTCATAAGGAAGCACATCAACTCGCATGACATCAGTGCATGACACGTCTAAAAGCAAAGTCTAGTTTGCAAGACTTGAAGCTCCAGGATGTTACCCGTGCAGTAGAGGCTCCTGGGGGAGTCGACATACATCTTAGTGCATGAGGGATGTACGAGAATTGTCGGTCATGTCTGATGTCATTGCACAGCGAGCCCGAAAGTCAAAGCTCTAAGTCACTCAGGTGGACCCCATTTCACTATCGTCAAATCACATGTCGACACATAGCATAAGTCACTGCAAAAAACTACCAGATTTGCGAGCAAAATAGTGAGAAAATTGCGAGCAATTTAGCGAGAGAAATTTGTTTACGAGAAAATTAGCAAACACAATATGAGCAAAGGTTTGCTGCAAAAGATAAGACCGCCAATTGAGAGCAAATGCATATTTGCTTAGTTTAGGGTTAGTATATATACCCCCTCATTGTAAGAGGAGAGAGATCTTCATTCTTTCATTTTACTATCTCTCTCTCTCTCTCTCTCTCTCTCTCTATATATATATATATATATATATAATGCTCTCAGGAGTTTCGTGTATCCCGAATTATATCTCATTCACATGCCTGAGGCGGCGTCCGAAAAACACCACTAGGTTCCTCATTCTCTGGTGTGTTTTCTCGCGCAGATCACATGTTTGACGGATATCGTCGACGAACTTTGATATTGGAGACGTATATCGGACGTCGCACATCGAACATCGATTACGGACTTCAACATTTAGACAATTTCAACTCCAAATTCTCTAACATGTGAAGAAGACGAATGTATCCACTTTGACCAAGAAAAATACGTGCATCACAAACATTTGTGAGTTATTTTCTCAATGCATGCTCTAATCATAACATTTAATACCTTCTGTTTTTAATTAGCTAGAAGATAGAACATTCATCAAAATTAACTAATAGTTTAAAGTATCAAGTATGACCTTTACTGTTTAAGAGAAAGTATATTAATATTTTTCTCTACCATTTTGAAAGTTTGCTAGGGTTTTCATACAATTTATTATTATCATTATTGTTTTTTAGACCAGTGACGACTTATTGAGTTTGCATATAACAAATTATGACATCTCTTATTAAGACAGTGAGCTATTGCTTTGATAGTAAGTTCATGTATTATTGGAATTTTTTGAGCGCCGACAACATAGATTTGGTGTGAGTTTTTTTTATTAATGTGTGCGTACGGTAGCACAAAGCGGTTTAATGAATGAGAAGGTGGCTTGAAATAAGTAGTGATTTGGTCGGAGTCCTTATATCTGCCTTCAAGTATGCTGTTGAATCAGATGGTAGACTTGGATTTGGAAAGGGGTGATTGACAGAGCCCTTTATGTGGTCACCTTAAGTTCCAAATGCAATATTGCAGTTTTTTCATCAGCAAGCGTAACAAGCAAAGCTCGAACCTGAGACCTCAAGAGAAGCCAGTTCGTGCTATTTAGGTTGGGGGGAGGAATCCAATACTTTCAACTTGAATATTTAGGATAATGGAAAGAATTTCAATGCATTTTGTTTGATTATTTAGAATGTTTTAGTCATTGTGGCTTAGTTTGGTAGTATCGATAATTTGTTTGTGGGTTGGTCTGCGAACTGAGTGACCCACGAGTTAGTTAGATGTTTGGTCTCTTTGTCTGGATCCATTTTTATATTGTTATTGCATCGTTCAATTTGAAATAATAATTTATCAGTTTTTTGCTCTAAAAAGAGAGATAGAGAGAATTGTCATATGTGACACCTTATATGTATTCTCATATTTTTTAAATGAATTTAGTCTAATAAGTGAGTGTTAATTTTATAACATAGCCAAAGTAAAAATAATGTACAATTATTCTTATATACTTTTGCGTCAAGTAAATAGTATCGACAAAATCTTATATCATAAACGTAGAATTTCGCACCACATAAATATCACAAACGAGTACGTGAAAAAACGTTTTTCTCAGAATGTAATAGTTATTCACACGCGAAGTATTTTGTACAATTAAATGTTCACAATTTTGAATCTCAATGTTCCTACTACATGCAGTAATTTCTAATTTCTTATAATATGTGCACATATTACACAAGTTAATACCAAAAACTCAAATAACTCATGGGTGTCCAATAACATTAGGCACTCATTAATAAGCACATTATTGTTACTTTCGGTTACAACCACAAGAGATTTATCCACTTGTATGTTGTAGCCTTGTGTAGGTGAGCCCCAAATGATCCTCCCTTCCAATAAAAACTTCACATTCTCTTTCATGTATTGGGGGTAGAAAATGAAACACCTTTCACTTTAATGGGCAATTAGTTACCAGCCAAGCAAAGGAAATTTATGATTACAACCCTTTTATTAGTGCAACATTTTTCAAATTTCTTGAGATCCATCATACTTGTGGCAGCTTCTTTTTAAATGTTGCCACCCCCACACTAATGGTCTAGCTTAAAAAGTGTGTTTAGGGCCATTGACTTGTCATCTTTTGTGCCTAATCCACATTATTATAGACTAATAATTATAGTGATGGGACATTTATGCAAAAGTAACATACAATGTATCACATAAACTGTCAACTGTCAGCTTGTAGTTGCTCTCTTGCTAGCTCATAAGATTAGCCACATTTTGTGTGTGTGTTTGTGACTGGCCAGCATTCAATAATTTTATGCTTCATTTCTGATAAAAATACCTTTTCACTTCCAACTCTTTTCAATAACTTAATTATGTTTATGGTTTCCTTCAAAAAATAAAAATTTTATGTTTATGGTTAAATATCTCTCCATTAGCTTAATTAAACTCTCAATAGGTCAAAATATATTTGTAATATTATCAAGCAGAACAAATTTATAAGGTATTATTATTTCAATATATAAGGTATTATAAGTGGATTTGAAATTATTTTAAAATCATTTTCAATTACCTTCATCATAGTTTAGTTAAATTTATTAATCACTAATATCAAGCCTCAACTTGAATCTATTTCCTATATATTTACATATTATACTTGCTACTTTAAAGTTTGAATTAAAGTCGAGTTCATCCATATATAAAAAAGTTTGTAGCATTACGAATTTAGGTGAAATTTTGCATGATAATTTTTTTTGTTGAAATTAATTAGCTTTGAACAAGATTGATTTTTACTTGTTGTGTATTTTGTTACAATCGATAGTTAAGTGAATTGACTCAATTGTTTTAAAGAAAAAAATAATAATAAACCAAAATTTGGTTTGACTAATTTTTAAATTATGGTGATATTTTGAATAGTAAAATATATTAGGCGAAGATTTAGTAGTAATAGCCATATTGCCTCCCTGGGCTAAATAGTAGTAATGTGGCTACATATTTGCATATATGCAACACTCTTTTCACATCATCTATATATATATATTATCAATCCTCTTTTCAATCTTTCATTTCTGCACTTTTGTTTTTCTTCTTTCCATACATTATATACAAAAATAAATAAATTCAGAACTTTGTTTTAAGTATTTATGTGAAATCGTGTTTTTATTTTCAAGTGTAATCTAGTAAGTTTGCACTACGTACGAAAATATATTGCTATTTTTTTCATTTAAATAAAAAAAATTGACGAGGTAAAACATACTTTATTAATATTCAGAAAAAGAAGTACATATGATAGTTACCGAATTCGAACGAAACCAGATATGGAGGTACAAGCCAAAATAATTTCTAGCCAGTACATCGCTATTCTAACCATGTAGAGACACTATTAATCTCTAGACTTGTCAAAGGCACCTCAAGAACAACCAAAATCTTCTAAGATAGCAAATCAATTATGACATCCCGGGCCCTAACGCGAGACCCGACAAGTCTATCCCAGACTTTACTATCCGTATCGGACCATGAATCACCATAGCAACCCCTTCCAACAAGAGAACACATACCTAAACTACCAAAAAAATACGCAAAAATAAGACAGATCACTAAAGAAACAAATTAAAAAACTAAGGAACTACCGGTACGACCCAGATCTGACTGAAGACGGATCGTTGCTTGGATTCCATCGTCTCCTAGCGATACCGAAAATGAAATTCGGGCGGCAAAGCTGCCTGAGGCGGCTGGAACTATACTCAAGCCCTAGCAGAGAGAGAGGCGGAGGCACTAGGGTTGAGAGAGAGGCGGCGGCACTAGGGTTGAGAGAGAATCCCTCCATTTTACTTTTATTTCATTTAAATAATTAAATAAGTACCGATTGCGTTAAAAATATACTTGTTAAAAATATGTATCACTTTTCACCTCATCCATGCTCAACATTCTCCTATATTTCTTAAGTTGATACACATGCATGTGAAATATTATCCTCTCACACTTTACAACATCAACGGTAAAATGGTAGTAACTCAATTCGTTGTGTTTATTTTTTTTAGTTTTTATTTGAATCTTAACAAGCTTTAATGTATTGATTCTTAATTAAGAATAAATAAATAAACAAAAATGAGCCAAAATTAACAAATATCGTAATGTGCCGTTATAATACGTATTATAAACTCCATTTTTTTTGGTTCAATTTTCATAGTATGTACATATAAATATATATAATTGGTATTCAAAGTATAACAATTATCTATGATTTTGTACCTAACATAAATTCTCTACTTGATGGCGATATGTTTTTCTTTGAGGAATGCGATTGACCATATGATTTTCAAGTGTAAAACAGGTGCATTGGTCAAGTCATTGGGAGGGAAAGGAGAAAAATAAGTGTATATTAGCAGTAAATATATAGTTGCAGAGTTAATCAAAGTGAGCAGTGCACAGTGCAGTAGCTAGGGTTTGGTTTTGTTTCTGAAAATATTCTGTGTAGGGTCGTTACTTATAAATGTATATGCAATGAGTGTATGTATATATTCTTGGAAATCAATCAATGAAGTGATCGATGCATGGGCCCTGTCCTATCCCTTCTGCTTTTTCCTACTGCTTTTTCCTAATCATCTATATAT
>JAYMTA010005030.1:0-11932 GCA_036897625.1 Pelargonium cotyledonis
CTGCAGATGTGCCGGATTAGTCCGGCACGGGAGGGCTGGTGTGGTTAACACCCCAGCTGATGGTTTGGGATTTTGGTCCCAGTTATATTGGCAAGCTTAAGTCTTGTTAGGGTTTAAGTGTATGCTTCAATATAGGTTTTTTTTGTTCTTTTCCTTCCTGTGGGCTAGTAATCAGCGGTTTAGGAGTCGATGTTTTAGTTGGTTTACTAGATCTTTGTCTGGTTGTTTGTTACGTTTTTCGTGACTTTATCAATCCAATGAAGACAATTTGCTTTTACCCTAAAAAAAAATTGAGCTTAATCCAACATAATCCAATACCTATATAAACATCTACACACTTGGGTTGGGGCCATTGGTCTAATTAGTCAAATCATTGATTAAGGCAGTGGATTAAATTATTATTATTGCTATTCTTGTTTCTTATCTGATGATCAAATTCAATATTTTAAAGATTTCACAATGATCAAATATATATATACAATTTTCTTTTCCTTCAAAATATAAGTTCAATTATTTGAGTTCAATATTGATTCTATTTATTTATAACTTCTAACTTTCATTACTACTTATATACTATTTATTCTTTTCTGAAAATAGTAAAATGTTTATAAATTAATTATCATCTCATTAATTCAATTAATTCGACCGTTCAATTCTCAATCAACTCACTCTATTTCATTCGATTTTGAGTTTACCAAATTTTCCGATATGAGTCATCAACCACTAGTAAATTGACACGTGTACCAAAACACAAGAAAGTCCTCTATATTTGAGAAAATAAGAAATAGAATTATTTTGGCCCAATTGGCCCTTCAAGCCACTGAAAAATCATATTCCCAGACCCACGCACACCCACCTACTGTCTCTCTCACTCTCTATTCTCGAAACACAAACCAAACTCGAATCTGTGAGTCACGTAACACGATAGCGCGTGAACCTCTAAAGAGCATCGTCACCACTCACATTCACTTTCATACGGCACGGCGGTGACGTAATTTAAATCACCCGCAGGTCGTCGCAGTGATTCTTCTGGTCTCAACAATGTGCTCCAATTCTCATTGTTTTTGTATTCTATTGAAATCGATTCGATAAAATACAGAGCTTTTGTGGGGGGGTTTTTGCGATTATTTTTTTGGGTTCCTCGGCTTTTCTCTACCAGTTTTAGGTAAGGATTCGAGATACCCATTTCATGATTTTCTGTGAATTTGCTTATATATACACATATGTATGTATAGAATAAGCTGTTTTGCTTTTCATGGCATATCCTCTCTTTTTTCTCCATGAATTTTGGTGGTTTGAAGGTTGCTTTTGGTTGGAATTGAATTGGGTCATTGCTGTTTTTGCTTTGTTGATTGGTTAATGTGCTCTTGTTTGGTGATTTTTTTTTATTTGTGGAAAATGTTTTGATTTGACTGTACATGATGATGATTGAAATTTGAAATCATTATGATTTTTTTATTTTATATACTTAATTTTTGATTGTGGTATGGCTGATATGGCTAAAATTATGGAGAAAGCTTCTTTTTTTAATATGTATATTTAGTTTATTTGGTTATTGGCAAATTGTTTGGATAAGGATTCCCTGAAGTTTAGATGGGTGTTCTGGGACCAAATTATCTATGGCTAGCAAAATTGGAGAAGTGATTCTGATGGAAAACTGATAGTTGGGTTACTTAGCTAATTTGTGTGTGGATTCGTTATATTTGGCGTTTTGCGAGTAAAGCGATTATGAGAATTGAGAACCATTTGAATTCAAGTTAAGGCTATGAGATTTGAACTCTTAGTTTGGTTGGATGGGCGTGCATGGTGTCATGATTTTTTTACTTGTGATGGTCATATATCGGGTTTTATAGGTTTGGTAGTTACAAGATGCCTATGAGAATGGAGAACCATTTCATTTTAGAGTATAACATATGAAATTATGAACTGTTTGGTTTTCGTTGGTTTTGCGGTGAACATAGAAATAGTATTTGAAACTCTTAATGCTGCTTACAGTATTTCGTTGGTTTCTTGATTACACTACAAGTGCCGGCCGTAAACTCTAAGAAGTGATGCACTATTGACAGCTAGTTTTTTGGTGTAGACTGTAGACATAAGTAGGCGTTTTAAGCTTTTAGACACAAGTATTCATGTAGGATTATGATTTATGAAAAAGAACTGAACTACCTTGTCCAATGGGTTTTAGCATTATCCCAAAGTGTTTTGCTAATGGATTCATGTACCGATCCTGACATTGTTCGGGAAATGGCTTTGTTGTTGTATTTAGGGCTGTGCATTTTTCGGCACGGATTGGACCGATCAGGTCTTCGGTTTGTTCCTTCCCAAAATCATTCGGTCCAGTCAGTCTCAGACTAAAACCAATCCGGACCGATATTTTTATTGACATTTAGTTAGGTCTAGCTTTGGACCTATGCACAATCCTAGTTGTATTTGGTCCTAAATAATGCAGCTCAGTAAAAATTATTTTAACTAGATACTTTTTTTTGTGTCTATGTCCATATTAATTCTACCAAAGATGGTTGTTTGAAAGCTTAGACCTTCTAGCACCTTGGTTGTGATTCTGATTTCTCTTACTTGGCCATGGTCTGAATGTTTTAACGGCATGCGTTGTTAAATATGATGGAATTAAAGTAAATTTATATTGGTTTGAAATAATGCTTTTGAATTTGACTAGAGTTTAATTCAATGTTGAGACTATGATCAATTGCGTGATGACTACTTAATCGTCTTCTTGATTTAGGCATGTAGTCTTGTAACTTGTTTGTAGCTTTCTGCACTTTCTCGAGCATGTTTCTTTTCCTTAAAATATATGTATCGATATACACATGTCAAAGGCATTACTTTAAACGAATGCATGTTCTCTTTTGGTAGAGGCTTTTTGAGTACCACTCATTAAAGCTTGTTTGCTTTTTCCTTTTACAGATGTATAAATTGGAAATTTGCTTCCAGGATTCTTTCAGAAGTTCTTATTGAGTGAGTATTCTCATGTTAGATTATAAAGTTAATATTGGGTCTTCAACTATCCATTTAAACTTTTAGTTGAGTTGGTCATCTACATGGCAAAGTGATAATTGGTTTGCACATTAGGAGGTGTGTTGGAATGTAAATTTAGTATTTGACCTTCAACTATCAACTTAATGTTTTAGTTGACTTTGTCCTCTACACCCACAATGAGGTGTGCACTATCTAATCTATATGATTTTATTGATTGACTGATTGCTAATGTGATTTTGGTGTGTCCTCTTTTGTTTGAAGGACAACAATGGAGGCTCGCCCTGTCTATTCCATTCAGAGATCAGGTTCAACCCACCTCGCTAACCTTGGGGTGTCGGGAGGATTGTCTTCATCCTGCCCAGTGCTGCCAGTCTCTCTCGAAGAGACGTATCCGAAGTTGCCCGACTCTCAACAAATGTCTGTGGAAAGAGAACTCATGTCAAGGCATGCGGTCCATGCGACTTCATTACGCTCCAACAGCGGGATAGTTGACCACACACTGGCGACACTCTCAGGGTTCCCAACTGAAAAGCCTTCGAGAAATACGGCTTTCATTTCTCAGTCATCAACTAATGTGGCCTCTTTTCCATTAGCACATACTCCTAATTCAGCGTTCCATCAATCAACAGCATCAAGTCATAACAACAAAGAAAACAATGCTTCCTGGTGTACAGATTCGTTAACGGGGTTTCTTGATTTTGATGTTAACATCTCTGTCCAGAATAGTCATGTAGAGAGCAGTAGTGGTAGTGGTTTTATGGCATCTGAGGAGTTTAGCAAACGAAATTATTTGCAAGATTGGGCGGACCAGCTAATATCCGATGATGATGCTTTGACTGCTAATTGGAACGAACTTCTTGCTGACTCAAATGTTTCCGATCTAGACCCAAAGGTTGGGATTACTTCATAAACTCACAGTGATTAAACTTTAGGGTATATTGCAAATAAATACTTTATATTTAGCCTCTTTTGCAGATAACTCCCTATACTTTCAATTTTCATTTTGTCAATTAGATTAAGCTTATTTTTTCTCTCCCTTCTCGTGTGTATGATACATGATCTATCATTTTTTTTCTTCAAGATAGTCGTTTGATCTTAGATCACCATCGGTTATACATTGCCAAAATGAAATATTGAAAGTGGAGGAAGTTAGGTGTTGCGAAAAGATTATAGGAAGCTATCTACAAATGAGTCTAAGTATAGGGGTTTTATCTGCAATCTGTCCTAAACTTTTAAGTATTTACCTCCGAAAATTAGATTGATAATTTCTGGTGAAACTCACGTTGTTTTGTGTCTTCATTTTGTTACTTCAGATTGCGTACCAGATGCCCAAACAGTCTTCTAATTTTGTAGCGCAGCAACCCCAAGTTCACCCGAACCTTCCTGCTCCGTCTATAGAAGTTCAAACTGTTGCCACCCCATCTTCATCAGCTAATAGTGGTCAAGCTCAAGGCAAGCAGCGCATGCGCTGGACTCCTGAACTTCACGAGGCCTTTGTGGAGGCCGTCAATCATCTCGGTGGTAGTGAAAGTGTGTAATGCTCTGGGCCTCTCCAAATTTGTAGCATAAAGTTACAGCACTTAAACTTCAATATATTTATCTACTTATTGATTTACAGGAGCTACTCCTAAGGGCGTACTGAAGCTTATGAAAGTTGAAGGCTTGACTATCTATCATGTAAAGAGTCACTTGCAGGTATGTAGACTCTTTTCCTCCGCAATATTAGCTTCTCACGTGAAGTTTACTTATGTTTTTCTTATGCAAATCTGTTTTAACTGTTGATATTCTCTGAGCTGCAGAAATATAGGACCGCGAGATACAAACCAGACTCTTCAGAAGGTACATAAGTGCATAATACATGTCTCCATGTCTCTATACCTCTCTTCATATATTTTTGTGCTGCCTCCATTTTTCCTCATCGCACAGGCTTTTTGAGCTAGTCACTCCTTCGTTTATAAATCCCTTCTCGCTCACTCAAAAGTCCTTTAATCCTCTTATTCGATTCTTGTTGCACCTATTTAATTTTAGTCCATCAAAGTTACGACTTTAGCTTACACATTGAGCTTTTCTCCCATTTACTGTTTTGTATCGTAAGAATAACATATATGGTTGGTTCTTCATTTCTTTTTGCAGGATCTTCTGATAAGAAGTTTACACCTATCGAAGACATTTCATCTCTTGACCTGAAAACGTATGTTGACAGTTGACTTTTTTCTTTATATTTGAGGCATTCTGTATTCCTTTACTATTTATCATGATGTGGGTTTCTATGAATTGGTAGTAGCATAATGTAGCCCCCAGTCCCCACAAATAAGTAGATGCACCTTGGAATCCTGTTGCTGGCAACTAGAAGGATATTGTTGGTTGGTTTACCTATGCAGTGAAAGTTACGGCTATATAACTTGTGTAGAGAAATTGTGTCAAATGGGTTGCTAGACGATACGACCAACCACCTGATTTAGTTCGCTATTCTCATATCCTATCATTGCTGTGCATCATGATATGTTTCTTAAGTAGAAGAATCAAAAGGTTTTAAACAAATATTTGCTGGTCCTATTACTCCAACCAACTGTTTATTTGTTCCAACCCAATTTTCATAGAGAATAATTAAGAATTTTGGTGTTCAGAACGTTAATGATGTATTGAAATGAAGTTCTCTAGAAAATGGAAAGGGTCGCCACTAGTGTGGTGATCTTGTAGTCTGAATCTGGATGGGGTCCAAAAGTGGGCGTTATATACATATAGTGCAGGGTTCACGTTAAGTGATGAATGTGATAGCTTCCCATTTTATTTTAAATTCTATTATTATATGTATACAGCGTCCTTACCAAAAACGAACTTTTTTATGACAGGGGAATAGAGATCACTGAAGCTCTTCGATTGCAAGTGGAAGTTCAGAAGAGACTTCATGAACAACTCGAGGTATTCCATTTTGTTATAGTATAAAATTCATATTGAAGACACCCGATTTCGGTATCCACACTTTTAAAGAGGATTTATGTTCAGAATCGATTGGCGATTTGAAATCATGTTCGGTAAATCATGTCCAAAGCTATTATGAATTAAGGTTGTTTTAATGCTTCACTATATTTGCTTGTAGTAGATACCTGAAACGACACCTTCCAAAATGGTAAATTGCATTTTGTGGACATATATGCCTTGATTTTTTGGGCTTCATGGAACACGGCTTTTGCCCTTTAAAATTGGCCACAAAAACACCTACAGTTTCAGTGAACTGGTAGCCAAAGAGTGTTCATAGGTTTTTATGCTCATACCTTCCATTTCCTTGCAGATTCAAAGAAATCTACAGTTACGAATAGAAGAACAAGGGAGGTACCTTCAGATGATGTTTGAGAAGCAATGTAAATCAGGCATCGACAAGCTCAAAGCGCCATCGCCTTCCGGTTTGGAGAACTCATCTGCTCAACCTCCAGACACGACACAAGACCCTCCATCCAAAAGTGCACTAGAAGCCCCTCAGGTTGAGCACGGGATAACAGGTTCAGACCCAGTTGACAACAACCCGACATTGACTGAAAGCCCACGGATACCAGGTGAGAAGCAAAAAGCATCCTATACCAGTTTTCCCGAAACCCCCAAGTCAGATGATTCCGAGTCTAGCTTCCCATCCTCGAAGCGTCCGAAAACAGATAGTTAAGCCACGCCGCCAAATCAGTAACGTGATTAATGTAAGATCTCAGTCTTTAGTTGGACAGAGTTGAGTAATAAGTACTGCTCTTGAACTTTAATGTCTCGTTTCTCCTTTTCTCCAAGTCTTTTTTTTTTCTCGTAAATTAAAAACCTTCTTGGGCACAGCAACGTAGTTCTGATTCTGTTTAGTCGATGATTATTGAAAAATGATACTTAAAAGTCTAGTTTTGATTTCAATAATAGTTCCCAACTTTCCGATCTCTAATCTCTTTTGAGTGAGGTTTCAGGCTCTTTGCTCTTTCCCCTAGAAAGTCTCTGCATCGTATTTTCTGTATGTATGTATATATGTATGCGCATGTGTACATATACGTATACGTATATTTTACTTCATGGGTATTGCTTTGCTTCCTCATTTTGGTATTGAATATAATTTGCTAGTCCTCTTGTATTGTCTCCATGGACATGCACAAGCAAATCATGTTCAATTTTGCTCATATATTCTATGCACAGGCTATTTGGTATCATCTCTTGTTGTATTTTATGCATTTCCTTTGAACTTTTTGTATTATAAGTTTGTGGCAAATTAGGTTGGACATTTGACAGTTCAGTGCACAATACTTTCATTATTGTAGGGTTTAGATGGTTTCTCAAGTTTCGGACTTTGATCTCCAAGTCAGCTTTTGTAGAGGCTGTACTTTTGACATTGTTTACATTATGTGAAACTGTGAAACTTTTTTGTCACAAGGTTGTGTCAAATTAGGTTCACACTTTACGGTCTAATGCCCTAGACTTTCATTACTGTAGCGCTAGGAGACAATATTAATTTAAACGAATTAAAATATTTTTAAAATTTTAAAACTATCCAAATTGAGGCAAACTCAAGATACTATATATGATCGTACTAGATATATATGACATCATAAATCCACCAAAGGAAAATTAAAATGACGGGTCAAGTCAAGTTCGGCCAGTCAACAGTGAGACAATGGGGGGATACGCTCCATCGATGAGAGGGAAACAACACTAGCTAAGGCTCCTAAATAACTTATTGGACGATAAAGGAGGTGGTGGTGGACTAATATTGTGAAACTACTCAAATACTATCGATGCTTCTAGAGATTGAAAAATACTCAAATAAGGAAACAATTATTGTTGCTCATGACGAAGCGATAAGTATTAACTCTAGACTCATTTTGAATGTGCTAATCGAATTTCGGTCTATTCATGAAACGACAGTTTGTACTTATTCCTATTTTAAATGTACTATCCGAATTTTGATCCATTCATGAAACGTCACTTTTGATCCATACATGTGGCCTTTATTTTCTCCTCGAATCATTTAGACCTGATTTTAGCCCACGGGCAGCCTAATAGTAAGTGGTTCGATGTGCATATTTGCGTTTTGTACTTCAGACTATCGACTTATTTGCCAACTCGTAGAAAGGAACAAGAATTGAACACTCCCAAGACCAATTCCATATTTCCTTTCTTAAAGAAACTAGTAGGAAACACAAATAATAATTGAATAAATATAATGATTTCAAGTTTCAACACAAATGAAATTACACCCAGCACAAGATGCCATCATATCACACAAAACATTCACAAGTAGAAAAGAAAAAGAAAATATGTAGAAGAAACAATAAAACACTCAAATCCCAATCCCAGTCCTTTTTTTTCTATACCTCACACAAAACACTAAAGGGCTTTAGTTGGCAACACCACTTCTCTCCAAAGCTATCTCCAGCCTTGTCTCAAATGGAGTTGAGTGCCAGTTCACTTTCTTGTCCTGCACACACAATCAAGATTCAAAACCCTAAATTGGCCTAAAACTCGAAAGATCAAGCTTAAAACCCCAAAACTGGCCTAACACGAAAGTTCGCGGAAATTTACCTCTCTGTACTTGCTTGTGGTATTTGGAATGCCTTTGTAGGATGAAGCTGAGCCTGTGGCCTTCGCCGGAGCATTGTGAGTCCAATAAGTGCCGACATTCCCTATAATGGGCATGTCCTCAGGGCTCCGGCTAGGCGACTTCCTTGGTGAAGAAGTTGCTGAAAACTGTCTGATCTCTTCCACTGTCAATGCGCCCAAAATAGGCCTATCAAGGTCTTCGCTTCTCGAGTTTGATCCTTTTGGTGATGTGATCTTCTCGGGTGTGCTAGCGTCAAAACCAAATGTGCTGTTAGGCCTATTGCTGGGAGGTGTGGCCTGTGACGAGACAAGCCAATTTGAGAGGCTAGCATCAACTGCCATGTCTGAAGTTGACAAAGACGATGATCTCTTGGTCTGGTCGGGTTTTGATTTGAAACTCAATGACAGATCGTTAAAACCCGGTTCTTGATCTGAGGTAGTAATAAAGTTCTCTTTTTGAGGCCTCGCTGGTGCTAGCTTCCCTCCTTTTGCCTTGGCAGCTTTCCATTGGGAAAGATTCTCCACCGGGTTCAGGACAGAATGCACATAAAGGCTCCTATCCCGAGCACTCAGATTAGACCCAATTGGCTTCACTTCCTCCTCATCGGTCGTCACTTGATCATCATCATCATCAGAGAAACCATCACACTCGTCATCATTATCAAGATCACTTTCCCCAAACTCCAAATCTTCACATTCATCATCACTTTCTCTACAGTTCTGATACCTATGACTCGGAGGGTAAGATCCCAAGCTCGTGACTGAGCTATCTTCAGAAGAAGATTGAGTCTGGGTCGATTTCAGAACACTTGGTTTGTCCAAATCTCCTTCCCCATTGCCATCACCATTGTTGGTCTCTGCACAATCTGCAGCTTCTTCGAGCTCAACGTGCTCGTAAGTTTTGACATTCGAATCGAATGTCACTTTCTTCTTCGGGCTCAAGCTCAGTTGCTCCTTCGGCTTATCCTTGAATCTATGACCCGCAAATTCACATAACAAAGAGCTAAAATCATCAATAACAAAAAAGAAGCTTCCTTTAGCTGAAAATCAAGGACCCGTTAGAGAACTTGAAAAGAAAATTAAGCACTCAAGAGCTATAGATAGGTTACTCACAGCAACTCCGGAACTGAGCTAACAATAGTTTCGGTTTCTGCACTGTCCTGCTCAATGGAGACAGGTTGCTGAACATGAAGAGGCTTGAAACTAGCATTTCTCTGCAACAGTTTTATAAGATTGAAATCAATACTAGTAGTTGAAAAGAAAAAAACATACAGGTTAAGCACTGTTTGATTTCGAAGAAAATACAAGATAAAAAAAAACATCTTGATCCAGAACGAGAGTAAATTTCTTTCCTTTTGATGGAAACTTTTGACACCCACTAATGTTCTCTAGAAAGGATTTTCAAAACTAAGAAGAGGAAAATTGGTTCAGTAAATCAGTTTAGGTACTGTTTGGTTTCCTGGAAAACACAAGAGGAAAAAATCCATAGCTATAACATTCTCAAACTCAATAAATCCATAGCTTCACTGACCCCATAAGAGTAAAATTCTTTAATTTAAATGAAAAATAAGCAAAAGCCACAAATTTTCTCGAGAAAGTGTTTTCAAAACTGGTTTAGATAAATCACTTCAAGCACTGTTTGGTTTCCTAGAAAACACAAGAGAAAATAGATCATTTATTAATCTCTTCCTCAGGAAACCCATTACTCACTGACCAAAAGAAGCAATTCTCTTCTTTCAAGGAAAAATAATCAAACCCCACAAATTTTCTCGAGAAAGTGTTTCCAAAACTGCAAAGAGAACAACTGGTCAAATAAATCACTTCAAACACTATTTGGTTTCCTAAAAACACAACAAAATCGATCCTTTCATAATCTCATCCTCAAGAACCTACAACTCCACTGACCCAAAAACAGCAAATTTCCCAACTTTCAAGCAAAACCAATCAAAACCCACAAATTTTCTCGAAAAAAATATTCCCAAAATCACTTCAAACACTGTTTGGTTTCCTAGAAAACACAATAAAATCGATCCTTTCACAATCTCACCCTCAAGAAACCCACAACTCCACTGACCCAAATCAGCAAATCACCCAACTCTCAATCAAAACCCACAAATTTTCTGGAGAAAATATTCCCCAAATCGAAAAAAGCAAACAACATCGAAGAGGTCAAAAACTTTACTTGGACTCCTCGAGGCTGAACCTGAACCCTCCTATTGCTCTGTTTTCTGCGTCTCTGATCTTTCGACGAACCAAAACACGCAAGAAAGCAACCCATTACAGATCTCCTCCTTCTTCCTCTCGATCAGAACCAGAACCAGACAGTAACGGTCTTGGTCTCTGAAGAGAAAGATTCGGTTAACAAATCTTCATCGTGTCAAATACGCAGACAGAGAAGCGCGTGTCGTGGAAAAAAAAAATTGAAAGTGACGGACAGACAAACAAACAACGGTCAAGAAATTGGCATTAAAATTGGGGTTTTTAGGGTTTTATTTTACGAAAAATTCTTGCTTTTTTTCGAAAATAATAAAAATGGCGGAAGTGACCGTTGGAGACTCCATGATTGTGTACACAGACCATGACCAGTCTGTAAATTTATTGTAAAGTAATCGAGAAAGACTTGTGAGTTACTGTAACGTACGGGAGTTTCCGTGTGAGCGAATCTGGGCCGTTGGTTTTACGGCGTGCACTTCGTCTATTTGATCAGCTTTTTGATCGGTCTTTCCGGATTTTTGTTTATGGTAACGTTAGTCAAAGTAATTTATTTTATTGAAGACTCGTTGAATCATAAAATTATTGTGGTTGAACCAAAATTTTGTAACTGTGTTTCAATTAGAGCTGACAGAACTAATATTGGTTTGGGTTCGGTTCAGGGTTGGGATCGGATTTGGGTTCTTAGACCCAGAAACGAACTTGACCCAAAAACAATTTCGAATTTCATGCATAAAGTTAGAGATAACATATTTAGACTCGGGTTTCAAGCTTTACATACAACAAAATTTTATCGGTTTACTTGACTAGAATTTTTACATGATAAACTCGAACTTAATCCGACCCAACCAACTTTGAGCTGGGTTAGGAAAAAAGAAAGGTTAGATGTCGGTACTAACGGGTTTGGGTCTAAATTGCCAGTTCTACATAATATACATTAAATTGTGTGGTTATCATACCCAACCCAAAAGTTGGTATAAGGATGAGTTAAAATATGGTCCGGTGTCGGTCACCTGCATATTCAGGTCCAAATCGGGCAAAACGAACATGCATACTTAAGGTGTACTATTAAATTAACTCCTAAAAAATACAATCGGTTTGGTTGTCTATAATATTTTTTTTTCTTAAGAAATTTTTTGGGTTAGTCATTAGATGAATAAATAAA
>JAYMTA010005031.1:0-11932 GCA_036897625.1 Pelargonium cotyledonis
GGTTAAGAGAAATGAGATAGGGTTAACTGATCTCATCACTTCTTTGTTTTTCTTTTTTTTTTAATTTTAAGGGCTTGTTTGGTAAGAAAAAACATAATATTATAAGAGCATGATGGTCTTTATACACAAAATTAATGGTGTTAGGAACGGAATCGTAAAATGACTACTTAACTGGTGCTAGATATAAAATATAATAATTTATTGGTGCTAAATATTTTAAATCAATAGTCGATAGGAGCTGTATGTAATTTTTTTTTTATATATATACGCTTTTAATTCGATAAAAAACGAAAAAATTCTAAAAAATAAAAAATATGAAGTCGCAACAAAACGATTCAAGACAGCTACGAGTACGAGCTATCAATAAAACGACTTTCTACAATTCCTCGAAAATAAATTACGAGACAGCCCAATAAACTAAAACAGTCGACATACAGATCTGCCGACGTGGCGAAACCAGATGGACCCAACTGCTGACAAGCACGTTACCGACATATTTCCCACAAAAAAAATTAAATGAAAACAAAATATTGAAAAAAAAGGGAATAAACAACACAACGTACCAGACGAGTACAGACGAGACTAGAGAGCTCCGACCAGCTCAGGAATTGAGTCTTGTCTTCTCCGTCACCGGCGCCGGAGAAACTCGAAGCTGTGACTCTACTACAGTCTCTTCCTCTCGAAGTCGATCCGGTTCCGCATCCATAACATGCCTTCCCGTAGAAGAACTCTCTTAAAGGTCATCATCCTCGGCGATAGCGGGTCTGTTTCTCTTCCTTTCCCTAATTTGCTCGTATTTTCGTGTGTAATGTGATTTTTTGTTCGTCTACATGCCTTGAATTGTCGTAGCAGAGAGATTTCGGTGAATTATTTGGAGGTTTGATTTGGATTTTGTTTGATCTGGAACCTATGGAGTGAATTTTAGATGATTTTGATGGATTTGTGTGGTTCTTAGTTGACTTTGATTCGGTTGATGGAGTCCACTTATTATGATTTTGAACCTTAATTTTGGACGTCCGGTTAGTATGAATTATTATGAGGCTCTGTGATAAGCTGCATTTGTTTTAATCCATTTTTGTTGATTAACTCCAACATGTATGATTAGCTAATTTGTGAGTTATGAGGCTCTGTGGTAAGCTGCATTTGTTTTAGTCAGTTTTTGTTGATAAACTCCAACATGCATGATTAGCTAATTTTGAGGATGTGGACTGAGGGTAAGCTCTTTTTTTTTTTTCAAGGAAAAACCCTTGTATACCATTTTCTTAAAAATCTGACTTGAGTTTATTATTTTGAAGTTTGGTAAAGCTTGTTGTGTGTTACTCCTGAAAATCAATGGAGAATTCAGCTAAATAAACTGAGAATTATGCGATGGAGAAATTTAGCAATGCTTATTTATCTTTGTTTTTTTTTGGTAAAATACTTTCACGCCTATGAACTGTCATTTTTTAGTTAGTCCCTATCTTGTATTTTTAATTTTTTTTAACACTGACCAAAATTATAGCTTTACATCCTTTATTCTTATGTTTTGTAAAGATTGATCCAACTTTGAATAATTCAAAGTCTTACAATTGTGACCTGCTTTCTTGATTTTTTTATTGGAAAAAAAAAACTTTTTTTCTTATTTATGCTATTGTTGGAGACAAGTTGCTTAGACTGAATCAGAAGTTTGAGAAGAAGAGGAAGAAAAATGAGAGCTAGAGAGCTAACTAAATTAGGAGAAGAAAATTAAAGAAAGTGGAAGATATAATAAGAAAAAAAATATCCACAGTTTGATGCCAAAGTCTGAAAAAGTTTAAAGTTTGAAGTTTTCAGTGTTGTTTTTTAACAGGGGTGTAAATCTATTTTTTTTTTATTCAATCCAACCTTTTGAAACTAAAAAATAAGAAAATAAGGATAGTTGATGAATCTAAGAAAAATGATAATCGAGAGAATGCAAAAATATTTTACCCTTGTTTTTTCTGCTAAGAAGTTAACTAGATTAATTTGTTTTTCCCCATGTGTTTTGCAGGGTAGGGAAGACCTCATTGATGAATCAGTATCCTTAAATGCTCGGTGATTACACTACAATAGGGACTGGAATAGTTTTCCTTGTTATATGAAAAGAACAATAAAAGAAAGGGAAGGAAATAACATTTTTTATCAGTTGATGAGCATAATCTCTGCTTGGAGGAACTTATTCAGTTATTCAGGTTGTTTTTGGTTGTTTTCCTTAACATAATTTTTTCAGATATGTAAATAAGAAGTTTAGCAATCAATACAAGGCGACTATTGGGGCAGATTTTTTGACAAAGGAAGTGCAGTTTGAAGATAGGTTATTCACCTTACAGGTTAGTGATCGTGCTAAGCTTCTTCCTTCATATTTTCTTTTCTTTTGATAAACGAAAATGTTATCAAGGAATAAACAACCTGAATGTAACTGAAACAATAATTTTCTCTTAGGCAACTATGGCATGAAATGTTGAATTTTTTTATTTTTCCTAACATGAACACTCAAGTGATGGGTAGCGCAAGCCAAATTTGATGTACTAATCATTAAACTTTCAACAGATAAAGAACAAGTACCCTTGAACTTTGCACAATAGATAGACTGATACTTCCTGCTGTTTCTGTTTCTCTTCTTTTCAATGATTCATCATCAGATGATTGCTATGTGGGTGGGTGATAAATCGAGATCGTACAACACACTTTCATTTTAATTTCTTCTTAGTCCAATATATATTAATAGCCTTGTAGCTGATGGTAGGAATGTCTTGGCTTGACTTTGGTACCATGCTGTTCTCATGTAGCTTTAGCTACGGTTTCAATTGTTTTGTGATTTGATCTTCAATTCTTGAGATGGAGTTGACATTCTTTTGTCTTGGTAGATATGGGATACAGCTGGCCAGGAAAGGTTCCAAAGCCTTGGTGTTGCTTTTTACCGTGGTGCTGATTGCTGTGTTCTTGTATATGATGTTAATGTGATGAAATCATTCGAAAACCTCAACAACTGGAGGGAGGAATTCCTTATTCAGGTATGTCTTCGACCTTCCTTTTTCCTATTATGACTTAAAATTACACCTAAGAAATATTCTATGATCTTGTCTGTGATGAATGTTTGAATGACATTTTGCAGGCAAGTCCTTCGGATCCAGAGAATTTCCCATTTGTTGTTATAGGAAACAAGGTTGACGTAGATGGTGGAAACAGTAGAGTGGTGAGTAGTTATGTGGATTTTTTTTTGTGCCATAAAATAAACTATCTATTTCACTTTCTATTGTATGCCATTGCTTTGTATTTTGAATTCAACATAACACTTTTGTTGGATCATCCAGGTTTCGGAGAAAAAGGCTCGAGCTTGGTGTGCCTCAAAAGGAAATATTCCATACTTTGAGACCTCTGCCAAGGAAGGCATTAATGTTGAAGAAGCTTTCAAAGTGATAGCGAAGGATGCCCTGAAGAGTGGGGAAGAGGAAGAAATGTAAGTTAAAAAGACAAACCAGTTTACTATTTATATATATACACACTCTTAATTCTTGACAATCCTTTATGCAATTGAGAATTTTGCATCATTATCATGAACTCATTTTTTGCCTATTGATTCAAACATCGTTACAAGTATTTGAGCTAACTCGTACATGATAATACTGTGGTGCGAAAGAAAAGTTCTTGATTTTGATCTTGATCTCAATTGTTTATCGTACCCATTATGCGCTCTAATGATACAATCAACTGTGAATTTTTCATCACTATATTATTGTTTTTCGTTTCTTTCCATTTCTTTCTCTGAAATCTGAAGTGCATAGCAACAATTTTCAAAATCGCATACCTCTTATGGTGCTGTGTCTATGCTGCTGATGCTTCCATCATAGATTCTAACTGTGAATGTTCACTTCAGCTTATCTGGAAATTTGAATATTTGTAAAACGTACATGCTTATAATATATGTGAGGCTGTTTGCAAATGGTGTTTGTTAATTGGTAGAGTGAGCTTGTCGTTTATAATTTCTTTGCCTAATGCAGATACTTGCCCGACACCATTGATGTTGCAAGCAGCAGTCAGCAGAGATCTTCTGGATGCGAGTGCTAAGAATATTCCCCGATTATTTTTCTTCAGTAACAATAAATTGTTTCAAGAAAACAACTTGTTCTTGGTGTGTAAGAGGTTAAAGTGTATATTAGTGTGTGTGATAAAAACATAGGCCCGTAACGTTGTACCCTTTGTGTAAAATTACTAAATTTTATCTTGTGTTGCCCCGATTAAATTGACAATTGTAGTTCTAATAATATATACTTATAAAGACATCGGTCTTTTCTCTTTCGATTTGGACATAATTGCTTGTGCCCAAATACGAGGGGCATCTGTTAGCAATAAGCTTAATATAGGGGAGAGATCGAGCTTGAATGATCTATTAACAAATGCAAAATTATTCTTGTAGCATCTTGGCTTGGCGTAAAGAAAATTCACCAACTTAATATTAACAGCTTGTGCACAAATTTTTTCCAACTGCAAAACATGCACCACATCAACACAACATCTTTCTAAAAAAAACATCCATAAGTACTAAAACCGAACACCCAATATAGCACTTCTTATCAGCTGCACCTACATTCGAAGCTTTCTACAGACTACAAAAACATACATACCATTTGCACATTCAATAACAATGCTAATATTTAACTAAACTTGATCTAGATGTAACCAATTACCAACATCAGTAGTGTCCAAGCTCTAAACTACCGCTTGTTAACTTAAAACCATGACGTCGGAGTCCTGCAATATAGACCTGGTTGAGAAAAATGCCGGTGTCTTTCTTCCCACGAAGATGTACACAATTATACACAACCAGCTAGATTACAAACTACAAGTTTCGTCTCTTCAAGCTGCTAAAGAAGTCAGTCTGCAGTTGGTTAAAAAGAAGCAAGTGCCTCTTAGTGCTCCCCACGTAATCCCTGATAAGTAAAAAAAATGCTGGCATTCTTAAACATCAGAGAACACAAAGACAATTCTTTAGATTCTCGCACATAAAAGCAAGCATGTCTCAGTCGAGAAGTAGAGGGTCCTAGCTATTAGACATCCTTCAAATCAGTGAGGCTACAATTAAGACCTCTGCTGATTGCTTGATGCTCATATAACTCCAACATCTGTGGAAATTTGGTCACTACTTAGAATCTCAAAGGTCAAGGGCGACTTGGAGAAGATTCTCTTGTGCTTGTCCTTCTAACATTCACAGCACAGGAGCCAAAACCAGAAGAATAAGGTAAACATCTAATAACTGCAGCCATGCCAACTCCCAATTTGAGAGGCATACAGAACAGTTTGAATTCAGGTTGCCATAACATTAATTTATTTTAACGGCGTGCAATTATCTGCCAAATCCCAAAGATACTCAGAGCAATATCATTCAGCAGCATGAACTAGTAAGTACTCACTTGGTAAAACTGGTGTTGATGTCAAAGGCATGGATGGACGCTCTATTATTTGAACTTGCTGTTTACTTTGTCCTGGTTTGAAGGCCGAATTGAGCCTCCTGCCACAGGTGTTGATATCGATGGGTTTGAAGGGGCAGGGGTCATTGTCCCCATGGGTCTTGAAAGTGGTGGTCTTTGGGCAATCATGTTCATGGGAGGCCTTGGAATTGAGTTTGCAAAATTTGTTGCAATTCTGTTCGTAGGTAATGATGGCGGCGTTGCTCTTGATGAGGAAGCCGGTATGCCAAGTCGAGCTGCAATTATCTGTGCTCTTTCATGGAAAAGCTTCTGCCTTGACCGGTCCATTTGCTCCCTTACCCTAATCATCACATTGTCCATCTCACTGAAGAATCCTAACTTAGTTTCCAACTTGTGCAACTGCAATTAACAAAAGTGAAAAACCGTAACTGAACGATAGAGAAATATGATTAGACTATTTGGCTTTGACCTTTGATATACTTGGCTTTTCTTTTTCTTTATATATTTTGAAAATGAGATACCTGTTTTTCAATCAATGATGCAGCAAGTTCTTTAATTTGTTCTTCTTCCTGGTTTGCCAAGAATTTTGCCTTCACTGCTGCCGATGACAGTGCCGATACTGCAGCACGTTTTAATTTACCAATACCCTGATCATCCTTTTCCTGCACAGAGTCACTCATCTCTTTTTTGTCTTCTTTCTCCTTTTTCTCCTCACCTGCAAGAAACAGACATTATAGGGAACCCCAATTATAAAATGAGGGCATCCCGCTATTGGCAAATTCAAACTGACTAGATTTTCTATAGCATTCCCAGACAGCTCACGCTAGCAATCATGAGATAATTTGACTAATTTTGACTAAAAAGAACTTCTCTCTGGGCGAAATTTTGCAACTCAGTTCTAACAAGTCACCTATTCAGATATTTGTTCAAAAGACGTGTTCCAACAGATTTTTCACCAGCTAAGTTCGTAAAAATTGTCAACAGCATAAGTTTCCTAACTAATTTTGTTCACACTTCACAAATTGAAGAAGACATTTCAGAGAGAGAGAGAGAGAGAGACTTACTTGTCCCATTTTCAACAATTATATTTGCTGTAATTGATTGCTGTGTGTCATTTTTTGTTTGAGCCAGAGAATCAGACACCATATCTACACCCTCTGCCTCTGCGGATTTAAGGGGTTCTTCCACTGGCTCCGATTCAACAGGTTGCTGAGGTCCATTGTTTCCTGAGGGCAGCAATTCAGATGCCATTTCTACATCCTTTGACACCTTTGGAGGTTCTACATTTGTTGACACTGATTGCAGCGACTTATCTGAAGGAGTAGAACTAGCTATTTCTACATTCTTTGGTGCCTCTGAAGTTTGATCTTCTGAATCCATTGCAGAACTTGATATATGATCCACTTTGGAAGTTAAATCATCTGACTCTTTCAAAGAAGTTTGTGGCTGGTCTTTTACTATCTCTGATTTGCTTGGTTCAATCAAGTTACTTGGGCTATCCTCAAGTCTACCGGTATCGTCTGCTTTGGCAGCATTTGATTTTTCAATGGATTCGTCATTGCCAGACAGTTCCTTTTTATCCTCCTTCTGGCCTTCATCTTTCTGAGCATCCTTATCAACCATTCCAGTGACAACACTACAAATTTATTGCTGGGTTAGGAATGTTATGAACAACTGTAACATAAACATGAATTATAAATTCTTTCACATACCTCCCACAACCTCCTGGTTCTTTCTTATCATCTGGTGGACCTTCCAAGAGAAAACAATGCCTCAAAGCTAGCTGCATGCCAGAAGCATTACCAGATATGGATTTCAAGGAGCCATGAGCAGATGCAGTAGCAGCATCAGGTTCAACCAACCGTGCTAGGTAAGCTGCCTGTGAAACAGAAGAACAATAAGCACCACATATTCAACTTCAATCACTAGAAAGGATTTTTGAGGAGAATGACTGGGGTAAAATTTGCTGAGCAATGAAGACATTTATCATAGAAGAACAAAAAATACTCAATGAGAAAAAACTCAGTTGCATCATGTGAACATTTCAGGAGGATAAGAGTAAAAGGCACACATGAACTCATTTTTTGAGAACTGACAGACCTATTACATGTATGCCTAATCATAACAGTTAAAACAATTTAACCCCTCAGGCATTCAAGGTGCCCATCTTAACAGGTCCCAGAAACCTTCAGTACCAACTTATATGCAAGTTAATTACCAATGGTTACTGCAACAAAACTGGGTTGCCAATTCAGAGGTTCTCATGGGGACTGGAATTATCCGATTCAAGATTTTGCTGTGTCCAATTGCTTCAATCCAAAACTAAATTGTTGTAGGAACAGAATGAAATTGTAAATCTAAAACTAAATAGGAGCTTGAATTTAGTTTTGAGAACAGCTGGAGTCATATCACATAATCATTATCCTGGTTTTTTTTTTCTGCTGTTTTTGAGAAATTATCATTTACAACCCATATACACTAAACCTGATAAATTAACTGGTGGTTGTCACCGCCAAGTTTTCCAAACAAACCTCACAATATACTCTATTGTCAGCAAACAAGAAGATAACTTACCAGTGCCATGACAGGATTTCCCACGTCAGCAAATGAAAGTGGGCCTTCAGGTGTTGGATAACCAACAGCTTCAAATGCATCCTGCAGAGCCTTCAGAGCACAGTTTTCACCCATATCCTCAACAACTTTTGCCTCATTAGTATCTTCTTCTTTTGAAGGTTCAGGACAAGCCTTCGCTTCACTACCATCATCTGGTTTTGAAGTATCCTTGTCAACTTTCATTTCATCTGCATCTTCTGATTTTGAAGTTTCCATCGGTGAAGTTTGAGACTGACTCTCACTATCACCAGTCTTCAACTCTGGTGCTTCAGGGATGTCTTTAGGAGTAGATGAATCGGTATTGGTTAAAGCGGTATCTGTGGGTTCCTTGGAATTGGCATCTGTATTATCATCACTATCAAGAAAGGCATCTTCAATTGGCATTTGAACAAAATGTAGTATGCATTGAGCTTTTGTTTTGGTGGCAACATGTTCTGCAATCTCATTCCAGTTCTCTTTGTAAAGTTCCAATGCTTCGAGGAGCAGAAGAGTCTCCTGATCAGTCCACTTTCCACCACTCACACCAGGAATCTCTCCAGGTTCCATGAGAATAAAGTCTGATGAAGACATGTTGGAATCGAACTTCCCATTACTAAAACATTCACTACATAAATCAAAATCTGCCTGTCAAATAAAAATGTGATCAGCAACAAATTCAAAATCAAAGAGAATTGGATACATGTGAAATAATTAGAAAAACATGAAATTCCATTGTCATTGTGACAGTCAAAAGAAGGTTCTTACTCTTGATACTAATACCATTGCTGTTTGTCAGCACCCTACTACTACAATTTCTTTTTTATTGGTTTTAAACTACAATAAATAGAGCATTAAAACAAAGTTGTATAAATTTTTTATCACACCATGAAGAATTAATACATAGAATCTTATGAACATTATGGATAACTGAATGCAAGCCAAAAGTTTTCAGCTATGATTAAACATCATACTTGATTTGCATTGAAAGCACTAGGTCACCATCCAGTGCAATTAACAAGTGCAAAATCACTAGATTCACATAACCCAACAACCAAGTTTTAGAACTTTCAAGGACCTTAATAGATTCAACAGTAAAGCCAGTGTTATGAGTTCAGAGGTTTACGAATGTGTTGTTCTAATACATGGACAAGACAGGAGTTAAAGGGACGACCCAACACATATTTCTCTAGATATGAATTTTTCTTATTATTACAAATATTTAGTTTCTATAGAAGTCAATGTCCTGATTCAATGCCACAAGAGTCTCACATAAAACAAAAGAATAGTTGGCCATATCCATAACAACCTTTGCTAAAAAGATCTCTTCCGTTCTCTGCTTGGTAACATAATTATTGAAGACCATGAAGTACAGAAAAAAACACAAAGAAAACCAACTAAAAGGAAAGCATGCAATTCCCTACCTCTACAAGGTAGTACAGATTTATCTTATGGCTAAAAACCCATTCATCACAAAGACCTCTTTTACTAGAACTGTCCTTCACACCAGCAAGAAAAAGGTATACAAAGGTTTGCTGTCCTTGATGTCCAGTAATTCAATAATGTGGATCAAGCAGTAAATTCTACTTTTACCACTTCAAGAAAAGAAGATGTTTTTCCCCCATTCAAAGTTAACTCGTTAGTATTACACACAATTGGAACTTAAACTCACATAGTGGTCGAAAATGGATCATGTCTCCATATAAACAAGACTATATGATCCATATTTGAACTAAATTTTATATAAATTTAAACCAAAAATCCATCCAAACCCAACCCACTTTCTTTAACCACAACAACCAAGAACGAAAGATAAATTATCATTTGAAAATTGATATTTACAAAAAACCAACCTGCTTCTGGCAATGATAGCGCTTGCGAGAGCAATCAGCTGAACAAGAATTGCAATGGTACTCAACAGAGGGTCCCTCAGGCCCAGCCAACTCATCAGCAATTGCAGACTCAGGAAACAACCCAGATGCCATGGCCGGTGTTGTTATGTTTGTCTTCAGAGCAACAGGAGGCCGCAATTGTTTCACTTCAAAACGATATAACTTTTCAACCAAAGTATCCTTTTCTTCAGCCACATGGTTATCAGCATTGGCAGGAGTAGAATCTTTTGGTAATCCAGGGTGAAAGTTAATTAAACCCCAGTAGTCCAAAAACTCCATTACCTCTTGCCATGCATCCAAGTCTCCAAATTCAAGCTCTGACAAGTCTTTCAATTCAATCTGTGTGTTCGGATCTGCATGGAACTTCTTCATAATCCAGTTACGTATCTCCATATACATGTCAGAATTTCGATTCTTGGACTTTCCATTGAAGAAAGATGTCAATGTCAACTCCTCAATGGGGTGAGGTTTTGTCCATGAAAACCACCCTGTAAGCCAATAGCAGAAAATACATAAATAAAAACAAATAGTTGCCATCTCACATAAATCATAATCAAAAGAAGATCATTTACCTATATTACCTAGGAAAGATAAATTTCAACATCTACGACACTTCAGATTGATGAGAAATTGTAGAAAAATAAATGAATAAAGAGCACAAAACAATAAATATTTAGCTAGCTTTACGCAAGTGCATTACTTACTCTTTCTTACATAGTATCCAATTTTTCATTTGAGAAGCCGAAAAAGAAAAGAAATTGAAATGTGAACAAACAAAAATACAATGAAATAAGCTTCCAAATCTTTCCTTCTTTCGAACAGGTTAAGAGTCTTGCTACCAAACAGCATCAAAGCCTTGAACTTTACACTAAAACCAATTAAATTCTTCAATTTAGCATGCAGCATTTTAGCTAGGCTGGGGCGAGTTCATCATTTTACAAATTCCATGACACAGCGTAACAATTAGAATCCGAAGTTCCTGATCCTATACTCAGAATCCAAACATTCAATGTCAAGATTCTCCTCAAAATGTACAGAAACTCATAAATTTGTGAAGAGACACCAAAAACTCACCACAATGACAAGGAACCACGTGAGCATTAGGATCCCGAGATCTAACAGCTTCCACTTCAGCTTCAATTGAGGCCTCCAAAGCCTCCCATTCTCGGCACGCTTTGCTCAAATCCTCCGACGCCGCCCCATCCTGCGACCTCACCGGATCCTCAGGCTTCACAGAGGCAGCCGGAGAAGCATTCGAGCCGCCGATTCCCGGCGAGAGGTTGATGGGGCCCTGGCGAGCTCTGGTCAAGGGGCCGTTGTGGATCGGAGTGTGAGAATTCAAACCCTTATCTCGAGTGATGCGCTTCGAAGGAGCAGATGAAGCGCCCGAGGAGCCGAGGTTGTTGGCTTTCCGCTTGTTGCCTCCTGCGCGGCGGCGGGACGAGGCCGGCTCGGATGCCGGAGAGTCTGCACCGCCGCCGAACGAGCTGGACGACGCTAGGGTTCCGGCGTCCCGGCGTTTGTCGTCCATTGAGGGTTAGGTGAGGTTTTTTTCAGTGTGAATGGCAGTGGGTGCTCTGTATAGGGGATTTTATGTAAATAATGTTACTGGAAGCCCTGTATTTGCTGTTTCCACAGCAATTGGTGAGTCCTGTATTTGAGTTTTGGTGGGTCGAACTTATAAATCATCATTCGTTAGAGTCTAAATCATGAGATTTCTGAGCGTGTCCGCAAATTTGCAGTTGACACATGTTCTACCACATCAGATTAATCCTCATTCGAGTCGGATAAGATCAGGAAGCACTGTATTTGCTGTTTCCACATTAATTGGTGAGTCTTGTATTTGAGTTCTGGTGGGTCAAACTTATAAATCATCATTCTTTAGGGTTTAAACCATGAGATTTTCTGAGCATGTCTGCAAATTCACAGTTGACACATGTTCTACCACACCAAATTAATCTTCATTCGAGTCGGGTAAGATTAGGGTTGATCAAAACCGATTGTGAACCGCCAATACCCGAAAAT
>JAYMTA010005032.1:0-11932 GCA_036897625.1 Pelargonium cotyledonis
ACAGACACATAGAAAATAAGAAATCTAAGTCAAACCAATGAGATGATGACATTTCATTAAATTTTATCCATTGCGGATCTAAAAAAAATTTAATTAAATTTTATCCATATTTTTAAATGAGGTGTCATCGCCTCATTAATGACTTACCCTAAACCAAAAACAATTTGGCTTAATTAAAAATCTTCGATCAGAGCGGGCTCCCACAAATTCACTTGGGTGGACGTGAGTAAAATTTAATGTGGTGCCATCATCTATTGGTTTGATTTAGTATAAGTAAAAAATTATGACACACACACACACCCTAATAAGATGTCATAACCTTATTGATGACTTAGCCTAACCTAAATAATCCTTGGCTTAGAATCCTCTCTCTCTCTCTCACTCTCTTTACTTGTCACTTTGTTTCAATAAATTTATTTGGGTGTGATGTCATGTTCTCGTTAGTTGGGCTTAACCTAAATTATAAAACACTTGGCTTATATATATATGGGAAAAAGGAGCCTAAGCCACCAATGAGGTGGTGACATCACATTAAAATACTTAGATCCGGGCGGGTCGCTCCGCTCCCACCAATTCACTTGGGTGGGTATGAGTGAAACTAATTGAGGTGTCATCACCTCATAAGCTAAGCCAAAAAAATTTTGGCTCATATTCCATTTTCTCATATATATATTTGATTTAAGAAATTCAATTATGGATAATAAATATTGATGCTACCCGAAAAATCATAAGTCTCAGAATGAATGATATGACGACGTGTGATGACCTCAACGTCATGTAACCAACCCGATCCAGCTCAACGCGACCACACTTGACCCAAGATATTGAAGGCCTCAATGCCATGAGTTCACTTATTTGAAGTCCCTAAAAATCCCCATGACGAATCAGGAAGAATGGGAACTCTCAAAAAGCCACAAAAAGAAGAAAAAGTCATGCCACAACAGCAGGGCCGCGACATGATGAAGTGAATGCCGCGACATTACCACTTATCCCATGGGGGAAGCGACTTAAAACGGATGAATATCGATGCATCCATTGTCCATGTCATGACATTTGACCTTCCCCCAAAGTTCACTTCCCCCTTAACGCTTCTCTACTCTAACAGACTAAGCATGACCAAGATGTTTCAATATTGTTCTAAGTGTTCCCTTAAACATGAGAACCATGAGAGCTCCCTTTCCCCATGTGCGGAGCGCGACCTAACGAGAACGGCCCCAAGCCGCGACATGATAGGTATACCCGCGACATCAGTGGTATACTCGCGGGTGTACTCACTTCTACGAGTTATGCACCTCGTTAGGATGGCCTAAATGTGACCAAAGCACTCCAAAATTATTCTAAGTGTTCACCATGCATACAAGACCCTTAAGAAGGCTACAAACTGCATGAGCGTACCAAGCACACCCCGGGCGGGCCGAACGTTCTAGGTACCCAAAGACACACCCGGACGGGCCGCAAGCCTCAACAGCGTCCCAGAGAGTACAAAACCTTCAAAAACATGAGAACTACTCCAAAACATCTCATGAATGCCCATCTTGAACCATAAACAAAAGGAGAACAAAAGGTTCACTCAGACAACACATCGCGTGGTATACCCGTAATCATACCACTAATGTTGTGGCATAAAACACCCATGCCAAAGCATGGGTACTATACTCGGACTTGGAAATGTGTATAGTGCACTTTCTGCGGCACAAAGAACCGATGTCATTTCATATGTCCGTTCCAACCCAAAATGGTAATTTTTCGTCTCCCCAACACTCAACGGGTGACTCCTTCAACCCCGAATATCACCCAACAACTAAACACAATTTTACAAGGCTCTTTCAAGCCTACTACCTTGATGAATCACCTTTGGGACATCCCAACAAGTTATAACATTGTTAACACTCCCAAACCCATATGGCGCTACCCTGCTTGGTAGAGCCTTATAAGGGATTCAGCGAGCCACCCTTGCACGCGAAAGGCGTACGTGGACCCATAGTATACCAAGGGTCCATCCGTGCCCGGTGGGCTAGAAGCCCAAGTCACAAATGAGTCCAAATGGGCCTCACAATTTCTAACGACTATTAATGCGCTGACATATGTCACTAGTTGGTAAGAGCCTATAAATACCCCATCTTTGTAAGAAAGAGGGATCCTTCACATCTTGTTTCCTCAAATTCACTTATCTCTCAAGGTTTTTCTCTTTAGAAAAGCTCTCAAGAGCCTTCATGTTATCTAACAAAAACTTACTCTCGCACCTGAGGCGCAGTTTTAGAAACACCAATCCGGGTATTTCGTTCTTTGGTGTGTTATCTTCGCGTGGATCACAACTTCGCGCGAGCTGGATGACCTTGAATTTGAGAGTGAATAATGGAAATTGGAAATTGAACATAGAACTTAGAAACTTAGGCTACAAACTTTGCTTACATGCACAAGAAGAAATGTGACATTTACTGAGTTTGTGTTACCTAGTTCAAATGGGAGCAAAAGCTTGCAATTGATATGTTGTCGGAAACATTTTGAAAGTCAAAGTTTCCTTAAACTCGTATGAAAACTAGAAAATCATATGGATCCTCATTGCCGCAAGAGAGCCAACGAAGCATCTTCCTTTCACGCTAGCCCAAGCCGCGCGACGTAGGACATCACCCCCTTGAGATGACCATTCACATCCTTGCAACAATCCATTGGCGAATGAAGAGTTGGACATCCATGAAAATTTTCCACTATGGGGCCTCTCTGCAACAAGCGCTACCATTTAGTTCTTGCACTCTATCCCGCAAGACATTCCTATGGGCACCCTACCTCATCAAGACCCACGTTGCCAACATGGGAGAACCCATTGGAACCTCTACATTCTCGGACGCACTCAATACAAAGAGGTACATAGGGAAAGGTTCATTCCTCCCTACATCTTCGGATGCGCTCAAGAAGAAGAGCCGCATAGGGAGAGGTATATTCCTCCATACATCCCTGGACGCGCTCAAGACAAATAGCGGTGCCATCGCCGTCTTGAAGATCGTAGGGATATGTTCATTTCTCATTAAATTCCCAGTTGGTCTCAAGATGAAAAAACACATGGGGAGATGCCCATTCCTCCCTACGTCCCTGGCCAAACCCAAAAGAAGAGTGACACTCCCACCGCCTAGTGGCCAAAGAGGAAAGGTCCATTTGTGCCAACTAATTCTCTTAAGACAGAAGCAATGGTCAACTTCACCATTACCACGAAGCCATAGAAGAAGCACAAGACTGAAGTCTTTCTCCCCAAGTGAAAAATGCCCTGGGTGTACATATCAACCACCCAACCATTGGAGAAGTCCAATCTCGCACCCAAGATTTAGACAAGAGGCATGGAACAACTCCATTATTGATTGAAAAATCGAGGCGTACCCGATAGAATGGGTCGACTCTATCACTGAAGAATCGATCGCCATGCCTAATAGCATGGATCAACTCCATTATTGATTGAATGATCGATTGTCATCCCCGATAGCATGGGCCGACTCCAAAATAGATTGAAGGATTGATCATCATGCCTGATAGTATAGATCGACTCATTATTGATTGAAGGATCAATTGCCTTGCCCAATAGCGTGGGCCGACTCCATTATTTATTGAAGAATCGATCACCATACCCGATAACATGAGTTGAATCCATTATTGATTGAATGATCGATTGCCTTGCCCAATAGCATGGGTTGACTACATTGTTTATTGAATAATCGATCACCATACCCGATAACATATGTCGACTCCATAATCTGATAGCATGGGTCGACTGACTGAAGGATCGATCGCCATGCCTGCTAGCTAGCATGGGTCGACTCCATTATTGATTGAATGATCAATCGCCTTACCCGATAGCATGGGTCGATTCCATTATTGATTGATGGATCGATCTCCATGCATGATAACATGGGTCGAGTCCATTATTGATTGAAGGACCAATCGCTTTGTCCAATAGCATGGTCGAGACCATTATTGATTGAAGGATCGATCGACATATCCGATAGCATGGGTCAACTCCATTATTTATTGAAGGATCGATCACCATGCCTAATAGTATGGGTTGACTCCATTATTGATTGAAGGGTTGATTGCTATGTGCTTAATAGCATGAGTCGACTCCATTATTGATTGAAGGATCGATCACCATGCCCTATAGCATTAGTCGAACTGCCTTATTGTTGAATGATCGATCGCCATGCTTGATAGCATGGGTTGACTCCATTATTGATTGAAGGATCGATAGTCATGTCTAATAGCGTGGGTCGACCCCAAAACGGAGTAAATCTTTTGCTCCATTAGCAAAATAAATAAAAGAAGTTTATAACAAAATATATAAAAGAAACAAAGTAAATCTTTTGCACATTGTATATTCTTTAATTAATATCATGAGTATAATTTATAAACATAGTGAAACATTTGCAAATAAGTTGAAACACTAAAAGAATTTTTTGTAGGAGTAAATTATAGCTGTACATGCAAAAATACACAGAAGAAGAAACAAAGATGAGTTTGTAACTATGCAACCCCAAAACGGAGCATGGATGGTTGACCGGCGTAGTGCATTTCACTCAAGGGGCATGGTGGTCCACCTCCTCCGGGGATGTTTGTGCAGCTTGACGCCCCTCCCGGTGGCACCGGACCCTTCTGCAGTGACTGCAACACTATCACTCTTTTTTCATTCATCAATATTCTACTACCTCCAATTGGCTGCACTTGAAGCTGCACAAACAGCAACACCACCAAAACAACTCCAACTTTAGCAAGCTTCATGATCATTCCTGTCAACTTTTAGGTAACTATATATATTATATATATGAAGTAGAGCCCTTGATATATAGATATATATAGTGATGAGGTTTGAATAGTTAGCTTCATCTTCTTGCATTGCTCTAATAGTTTTGAAGATTTTGACAAATATATATTTGTTTTATTTTTATTCTAATCCAACATTTGAATTGGTCACACAATGGGTTGTGACCCTGAACCTCAATATATCAAAGTTTGTGGTTTTCCATTTCAATTACTGTTGTCTCTTTGAAAAGCTTGTATTGTTTTTATTTTGTTTATAGAGATAAGCAAGGTGATTAAGGTGTTGATATAGTCATTTCAGGCCAAGTCCTTGGGGGTGTTGTTTAACTTGCTAGGAAAGTGCAGTAAGCTAAAGGTTGTGCTTGGTCAAATCCATTTCCTAAGAGTTGGTGAGATCATTGTATGAGTCATCTTTGCCTTGTTTGGCAATTCCCATTTCACAACACCAGACTGAATTTTTTGGAAGTCCATATTCAACCGGAGTTTTCTTGTTTGGCATGCACACCGAAACATTTACTAGTCAACAAAAAATGTTTTCCAGTCAAAGGAAGCTTGTTCAACTCTGTGTCTCTTGAAAACAATCATTTTCCAGTTTCCACCAACCTCCGAAAATAAATTGTCTCTCTTTAATCAAACATGGCCCAACATGCATGATCCTATCATATCCATATGATCAAATTTAGCACTGTGAAGTTTCAATGATTTCATTCCAATACAAGCTTTGAATCTCCCTCTTCATGGAAGGAAATTCATGTCCATTCGCCAGAAAAAAATCATAAAGAAATTAACCAATAAGCGGGCGACACATGTCTCGCCCAACCATTCAAGAAGTCAACTTGAGTTGATGACGCGTCTTCGGGTGGAGTAGAAATCCGGTACTGACTCTATCGTATATCGACCAATCCAAGATTGAGCGACCCGAAAGCGGTCCGCGAATTCTATATCCGGTCCGGGCCATACAACTTGTAAGTCAAGGCAAGCACCTTGGGCTTGTGCGCCAAAGCTGCTCGCGCCAAGGTGCTTACGGGCCGAGGCCTGTCGCGCTAAGGTCTATACTGTCCGCATCCGTCTTTTCATGATCGGTCTCTCGCGCAAATGGTTTTCCGCGCGACCCCATGCACCATTCCCTCTCTTCCGCATGGCCTCGTGCGCACATGCCTTATCTCTCACACGCCCCTGTACGAAGCACTTCTGCATCTGCATGCCCCTATGCACATTCGTGCTCATGCACATCCTGATCATTACAAGCTTCGCAGGATGCTTCCTATGTTGAGGTGCGCTGACACGAGTGATCTAAGGTCGGACGCAAGGCTCCAACCACTAGAGGGTTCTTTCACTCTCTCTCATGGCCGAAGACTAAGATCAATGCATGTTTGCTGGCGAGTAGAACCAGAAAACAAAGAGACAAAACATACTGAGATCAACGTCTACCCTATTAGTGAGTAGACCCAACAAGCAGAGAGCAAGAAAAAAAATACTAGAGTGCCCACCGGCCCCACCTCAACATCGACTAATTAGAGGCCTCCATATGTGTCATATAAATTTTAGGACTATAAAAAGAGTCGTAAGCATAGTGTAAAAGGTTCGGTCAATTCACAACTTAAACTATACTTGCAGGAACCCAAAAATGCTCTCAAACATTCTTTGTGAGTTTATTGCAATCTTTTGTGCGTTCTTTGATGTTTGAACGGACTACAAAGATTTGATTCGTAGTCTTTATTAAACTTTCTATTTATCTTGAGAACTGATTCTCATGCCAGAGGCGGTCCCTCGGACACACATCCGGTGCTTCGCTTAACGGTGCGTTACTTGCGCAGGCTACAAGTCACTGGACTTGAACAACTGTTACCACCAGACACCCGAAAAGACTAGACTTGACTAAAATTTGACAAAGTTAAAAACCCTGACTCAGAGAAGAAGACCATACGAAAAAGTATTGAACCTTGATTATTGACCCATAAAAAAAAAGTCCAATCAGTGGTATGAACCAAATTCAACAGCCTACACACTCATTTGGGCTCGCTTTGTGAAATTTCAATTTCAGGCTACATACAGTGGCTTGAGCTTCCACTACTAAGATGACAAAATTATTAGTGTGGTTAGAATTCAATCATTATATTTACCTCGTTCTTTTTATATTTTTTCAATGTGGGACATTTGCCCACTTCAACATTCCCCTTTATGTGTGCGAGTCTCACATTTTTTCTTTTATCGACGAGCTCCCAACACGTGCGAAATTGGGGGCTTTATAAATCAGTACTCCCCCTCACGTATAGGTATTTTTCTTCCTCACGTGGCCCGTTGCAAGCATATCCATATGCAAGCAGGCTGAAAACCACAAAGGGAGGCAACATAAACGGGCTCATGCCTAGATAAGCTCTAATACCATGTTAAATTTCAATAATGGGCTACATACAATGACATGGGCTTCCACTATTAAAAGATCAACTATTATATTAGGCTCATTCTCTTCATATTTTTTCAATGTGGGACATTTAACCACTACAACACGCTCACACAGAAAGTCTTTACGAAATCCTTATTGGACAATTGTCGACTACTTCATTTTACGGGTCAAGCTGATTAGGGTTCCAAACCTTTCTAATTCCTAATAAAATGTTGGTTTCACCATCACTTCTTCCTTTAAGACATATGCCACTCACTATAAGCGATTCATATTTATCGATGTCGCGCTATAGTAGAGTTGAAGCCTTGCATTTGCTTGGGCGGAGCCTTTAGATGAGTTTTGTTTTTTTTTTTTTTTTTTTTTTTTTTTTTTTTTTTTTTTTTTTTACATTTCTCATACTTAGATAAAATTTGGGATATTTGGCTTTTTGGTCTCTCACAGACGACGTGCAAGCTTACAGGAGCCTTTTTTGGTCATTTCCTTGATCTTGTGACTTAGCATTGTCTCCTTGTCGTTTAGACATTTTTTTATCTTCTAAGAGGGGTTCGCAAGGGGGTCTTAGGTTTTCTACGCAAAGGCCAGCCTATCCATCCCTTATTGATTGATTGAAATGTCTTAGTGATATAGATCACAGAGACTAATGAAGGTTTGTTGGGGGAGAATCTTGGCAAGGCCGCGACAAAGAGAAGTCTCAAGCTCACTGTAAGAGGTTCGGTCAATTCACCACTTTAACTATATTTTCAAGAACCTAAAAACGCTCTCAAATGTTCTTCATAAGTTGATTGCAATCTTCGTGAGCTCTTAGATATTCGAACGGAGTACGGAGATGGTTCTCAGTCTTTATTACACATTTTATTTGTGTTGAGAACTGATTCTCACGTCGGAGGTGGTCCCTCAGACACACATGCGTGCCTCTGCGTAATGGTGTGTTACCTGCGCAGACTACAAGTTATCTAACCAGACTTGGAGCACTGTTACTACCAGACACTTAAAGACACGAAGACAAGACTTGACTAAAATTTCATTAAGTTAAAAACCTGGACTCGGGAAAAGAAGATCAGATGATGACGTATTGAACCTTAATTATTGACCAGAAAAAAGAGTTAAGTTAGTGGTACGAACCGAATTCAACAATTTGCACACTCATTTGGGCTCGCTTTGTGAAATTTCGATATTGGACTACATACAATGGCTTGAGGTTCCACTAGTAAAAGGTCAAACGTATTTGTATGATTTTACTTCAGTCATTATATTTACCTCATTTTCTTCATAGTTTTCCAATGTAGGATATTTACCCACTTGTAGGTATTATAAATTGGTTCTCCCCCTCACCTATAAGTATATTTCTTCCACACATGGATTATTGCGGGCATATCCATCTGCAAGCGGGGCGAAACTTCCTTAGGTGGTGTCCCAAAACTACCCTTGGGATTATCATTCTTTAGTCTGTTGTCCTGCGTAGGTCACAAGTTAAAAATCCCAAGGCCGAAGCCCGACGGCCATTGACATTGGATCTCGTACGATGTCGTCCTCAAGGACCCAAGCATCACTTCAACACTTGGAACCATTTGAACCAGTTTTCCTAACATGTGGACAAGACGACAACGAATCTAGTGTACCAATTTGACATGTTCAAAACATGCACTTCAACATGGTTTTTAATTTTTTTTTTCGAAATAAACATGATTTTTAAATAAAACTGTTGTAGATAAATAATTTTAAAAAAAATAAAATCACCATTAAATTTGTGATTTTTTTTTGTCAGCATTGAATTTGTGATTGACCACCCATGTAATTGTGAACCTAATAGTGACTTGAATTTCTAAATATTATTAGTTGGAATTAGGAATAGTATTAGTGCATTGATACTGCACTCAATGCTGAATGGGCTTATTAAGCTGACCCCATTCCCATATATATATACACCTCTCAAGCTAACATCTATGTTTTTGTGCATCTAATTTTGCAGTTAATTAAGTACTCCTGTAAAATTAGTTGACAAAATTATAGTACTACTGAATTCACATGCAAAATTAATTTGTAAGTGTGCTAAAATATTTTACAAAAAATTATAGCCAATTGAAATTGTATACAATTAACAAACTACATCCGGCAGCTGACAGCAACCACACACTTGTGTTGCTGGCTACCAATGAAGTCAAAAACAAAGAAAAAAGAAACGCAAAAATGAACAAGTTACAGAAGAAAGAAAGAAAAATTAGAAACCTTAATCTACGACAATTAATTTTACAAAGTTTAGACCTAAATTTGAGGTCATAAACCAGATCGAATCAAATAGTTAAGGACGAACAAGATGATCAAGATTCAAGAGCTATAGACGGAGTGTTGCTTCTTGGTAGACTCAACGCCGGAATATGCACGTCCGGCGAAGTTTCTGACGGCGAGCGCGGCTGGGCATTTACCTCCCGGCCTGTTTGGTATGTGAGTACACGAAGATTTTCCGGGGGATGATTGTCCTGCTCCTTTCTGCAGTGTCTGCCCAAAGATGCGGATATAATATGTCTTCAACCAATGATGATGGTGGTGGTGGTGGTGGTGCAAATGCAAAGCCCTCGTTGCTGCACCTATTTGTATTGCATCGGATTTTAACAAAATGGTTACAACCAAAAGAATTGCCAAGTGACGGAGTAGCCTCATTTTGCTAAGAAAAACAATCTTGGTTAATGATCAATTCTAGCAGTTTATTATCAGTAACTCAAGATGATGGTTTATTTATGGGAATACTCACAATGTGTGTATGTATATATATAGTTTATTGGTTGACTTTATGATACAAGTGGCTTAATTTGTGTATTGACTACGGCGAATAATATATAATATATGTGGTTTCAAAGTTTGAAGTTTGAACTAGAAATTGTCAAAAAAATCTGCAACCTAAAACACGCGGAAACCAGAACTTGAACCTCAAAACGTAGAGCACTACTGTTCCGCGTTCTTTGAATCTTTATTCTTCGTTTCTTATTTCCGGACATTTTCTTCTTATTCTTTAGCTTAAAACACACTTAGACAACTTAATTAACTCCCATATTTACTTAAGGAAGCGAGGAGTTTCCATGAAATAGTTAATTACAAACTCTTAACTACTATTATAAACCTTTAAGAATTCATTAAATTGAGTATACATGATAATTAAGGAGATGGTTTTGTTAGCATGCATCACTATAACTTTTGTCTCATATATTGTTTGACGAGATTTCATAACTTGAATCAATTTCATTTCCTTCAATAATTAATTCGTGAAAAAGGAAAATGAGTGAATTACCATGCTCGTGAAATTATGTATCAGTGTCGGACTTAAAGTTTCGCTAGTTTTGGCACCCGACTTTGCTCGGATCTTTATCAATGTAGTGCATTAAATAATTAAATAATTTATTAGTGTTGATTAATGGTTAATATAAAAAATAAAGTTGATTGTATTCCTCTATAATAAATAGGCTATTGGGATTTTCAATTTTACTACAGCTCACCAACCAAATTGGATGCTTAACCAATTAAATCAGGTTACAAATATTACGGTTGATTTCAATTGGCTCAATGAATAAATTTTTTTAACTTAATTTAAGTATTAAGTTGATGCTACCCAAAAAAATCATAAGTCTCTCAACGACTCACGAAGCGCTACAAGGCAGGTCCGGAATAATCGGAACGTGTGATTGGGCCCCGCAAAGTTGGGAACCAGACTTTCAGCGAGCTAGACTTGTAGCGAGATGAACCTCTCAGCACAATCTAAGACTCTGCACGCCTACTGACCCTCCAGGCCTAACGCACAAGGAAATCCAAGAAATTCCACTAAGTATGGAAAAGGTCTCTACAAGGCTATTTCACTCCCAAAATGACCCCAACACGTTCCAAATAACATTTTCTAGAGGTTCGGAGTCATTTCTAGACTCAAAAATAGCTTCTGCAGTAAAACAGGATCAAAGTTATACCTTCTGCAGTGATACAGGATCAAAACTATATCTACTGCAGTGAAACAGGATCAAACCTATATCTCCTGTAGTGAAACAGGAGTAGAGCTATACCTCCAACAACAAAACGCGGATAAGGCTATACCTCCAGCAGCAAAACAGGAGTACAGCTGTCTCTCTGCAAAGCAAGAATAAGGTTGGCAGCGCGGGATGCCGCGGCGCTGAGGGGCGCCGAGGGTCTGTTCCGCCTCTTCTTCGCTTGTTGTCTCCCAAATGTACTTCAGACAAACACCACTTGACCCCGAATGTCGCACAACTTCTCTAGACACTGTAACAAGGCTAATGCAAGGCCTAAACATCACCAAGACACACCAACAAGCTTCGTCAAGCACGTAACTCCTAAGGTCCCATTGTCTTGCCTTGCAAACGTTAGTCCAAGAAAAGTCTAGCAAGGATGGTAGCATCAAGGGCACACAACCTCTAAGCTTCCATGCACTCATGACTATGCCACACATGGTACTAGCTCACTAAGAGTCTTGGCTAGCTCTCAAACACACAACCATTCATCTTTAGCTAAGCTTCACAAGGCATGGGCTCACCTAAGGTTCATGACAAGACAAGACCAAAGAGCCTAACATCCTAGAAGGGCTAAAGATTGGCATAAAGTCAAGTGAGTCATTTGGGCCTCTAAAGACCAAATGGGCTAAGATGGGCTCCAATTCTCCACCAACCAATCACGTCGCAACAAGTGTCACAAGGTGGTGGTAAGATTTCCCTATAAATACCCCCCTCTTCC
>JAYMTA010005033.1:0-11929 GCA_036897625.1 Pelargonium cotyledonis
TAAAAAAATCAACGTCAGCAAATTTAACGGTAATATGGACGGAACTTGACGGCAGGACCATTTGAGTTCATTTTTTGATACTACATGGACTAATACGGTCCATTTTAAAGTTGAGAGACTATTTCAGTCCATTAATAATAGTACAGATACCGCCGGAGTAATTAATCCTTTAAAATACTATTAAATGTGAAGCGTGGCTGAGTGAACTTGGTTATTTAATGAACATAAAAGTGTGGGGCTTATGGCCCTCTTCAGAGGTCCAAGTTTAGCCCGGACTACGAAGATGGATCATTTAAGGCGGTTAGCTTATTTTTTAACTATTCAATAGATTCAAAATCGGTACTCAAGACCTTAAAAAAAATTAAGTACTTGAGAAGTTCTTTTAAACATACAAGACCGATATGCATAGTGTCTGTACATTCTTAATCTTTTTCGATGAATAAATAGTTGTGATGTGTGCAAAAAGATGGTACGCTTTCCACTAGTGCGTTGATGGTTGTTCTCTTGTTTCTGCGTATTTTTTAATGTGCTCTAAACTTGTTTGGATTCGTTTTGCTTACGATACGGCTCTTGTTTGATTCATTAATTTTATAGAATAGATCCCTAGACTTGATGAGTTTGTCGAACCCTTTTTAGTAATTTTTTGGTGGACTCGTTTTCGCTCTAATCTTGATCTGAGTGACTCAAGTCGTAGCCCATTATTGATGATTTATAATTGTTTCGAGCCATCTTTAGTTACATGTGTCGGCCTCCCGTTAGTCAAATAAATTTTGAAATGACATGTATTATCAGTAACTCATTAGCTCCATAACTCTACATTTTAAACATGAAAGATAGGATATTTCTTCCTCATTTGGATAGAAACACGTATAATCGATGTCTTCCAATAAATTTTATATATAAATCTAGGTCCGTGATTCACATAGTTCGTGCTCGAACTTTTTCTATACATGAAGAACACATGTAAAATGAAAAATAATCTATTGCATTGTAACTCACCTTCGATGTGAGAGTAAGTGAATCATATTTAGCAACCATAATCACAAATGTGTAATAATGTGTCTTTTACTTTAACCCATAGGAGGTATTTATCACAAATGTATAATAATGTGTCTTTTACTCTAAACCACACGAGGTATTTATAAGAGTACCTCCTTGCTCTATATTGGTAGAGAGCTTTTAAAAAGCAAGTACATTAACTTTTTATATATGTTATCTAGACGAGTCTTTGGACCGAATAGTGAATCGTTTGGTTGACCGTAGACTGGATAACGTGAGCAATGGTCGATCTTTGGTTCTCGTTTGTTGACTTGGGCTGAATCGGTAAAGTTTTTGACGTGTGGTGGAGGTGGTTAGGCTGGGCATGTCCTATTTCTTGGACACTGCATGGATTGGTTGGATCACAATATGGTGACCTTTGATCCATAAACAGTGTTTTTGACTAATAAGTAATTTATTACCATCTCACCAATTAATACTTCCCTTTTCTAGATTAATTCACGTGGGGACGTGAAATTTATTATACCTATAGAGTATACATAGCTAGGTCAGGCTCCATCCATAGAAGAAATTAAATCCTTCATTAATTTCCCAAATTCTACAATTGAATATATACAAGTGCTACACAATTGAATATATAAGTAAAATGTTACACACGTACGTAAAGTTCAATGAAAATAGCTTTAGGGTTTTTTGAAATTTTCTCGAACGTTATTGTCATTTTCACTTCTATCATTGTTTGTTGTTTGCGCGGCAACGATCACAAGTACGATGAGCTACCAAAAAACTGGCCTCTCGTCGGATCGCTGCCCGATTTCTTCGTCCACATTGATCGCATCCACGACCGGCTCACCCAAGTTCTTGAGGCAAGTGGGTGCACTTTTGTGTACCGTGGGAGAGGACCTTTCTTCACCAACATGAACCCCTTGGTCACGGCCGATCCCGCCGACGTGCACTATATCATGAGCCAAAACTTCGCCAACTTCCCAAAAGGTGTCAAGTTCAGGAAAATCTTCGACGTCTTGGGTGACGGCATTTTCAATTCGGATCACGAATCTTGGCGGGACCAGAGGAAAGTGGCCCATGCAATGCTAAACCACAGCCGGTTCCTCCAATTTTCTCACGAAATCAACCGCAAAAAGCACCAAACCGGGCTGCTACCGATTCTTGACCGCTCGTGCGCACAAGGGCACGCCGTGGACTTGCAAGATTTGCTCCAGAGGTTCACTTTCGACACGACCACCGTATTGGTCTCCGGATACGACCCGAGAAGCCTAGCTCCCGATTTGCCCGACAGCCCGTACATGAAGGCCTTGGAGGACGTGGAGGAAGCGTTGTTCTACCGCCACGTCATCCCAAAAAGCCTGCTGGCTCTCCAGAAGCGGCTCAACATCGGACTGGAGCGAAAGTACAAGGAAGCTTGGGAAACCCTAGACGACATCATGGCCGGTTACATATCCAAGAAACGACAAGAACTGAAGAACCGAACCGATCTTGATCATGATCTCGATATGTTGACCTCGTACATGCGGTCGGGACAAAACGACGACAAGTTCTTGCGGGATGCGATCTTGAACCTCATGACCGCGGGTCGCGACACGACCAGCGCCACCTTGTCCTGGTTTTTCTATCTTATAACCACCAACCCGCACGTCAAGAACAAGATCAGGGACGAGATCGCCTCGATCGACCACGTGCATGACGTGTCCGAGCTGAGCATAGTCGTGTATCTTCACGCGGCGCTGTGCGAGACGCTGAGGCTGTACCCACCCGTGCCGTTTCAGCACAAGACTCCGCTGAGACCGGACATTTTGCCGAGCGGGCACCGGGTGGATCCGGAGTCTACCATGATCGTGATGTGCATGTACGCCATGGGACGGATGAGGTCAATTTGGGGAGATGATTGCTTGGAGATGAAGCCGGAGAGGTGGATCTCGGAGCGAGGGAGGATCAGGCACGTGCCGTCCTACAAGTTCATGGCGTTCAACGCAGGACCGAGGACTTGTATCGGGAAGGAATTGGGGCTCACGCAGATGAAGATGGTGGCTGCAGCCGTGCTTAGGGGCTATGATATTGAGGTGGTGGAAGGGCACGCCGTGGTGCCTGACCTTTCTATTATTCTTCACATGAAGCACGGTTTGATGGTTAAGCTTACTAAGAGAAGTCCTGAAGCTTAGTTAATTAGTGGCCTAAAAAATATTTTAAGGGTAGGTAATGTAGATTTCAAAATGAAATCTATTACTTGATTTCAGTTCTGTTCATGTTTATACTTATTTTGTTGGTTAATTGCTTGATCAATAACATATATATTATTGTAATTGAATTCCTCCTAGGAATTAACAATTCCATCTCTCTCAATATATATAAATTATATTGTATTATATACAAATTCAACTTTCAATAAGTAATGGTTGATGATCATACTGAAACATTGGTGCGGGCAAGTGGAAACTACTACTCCCTCCTTCTCAAAATGAGTGTTCTCATTTCTTTTTGAGAAAAATTAAAGAGAAACTAGTTAGTGTGGTATGTTTACTATTGTATCCTCATGATTATGTGTTGAGATATTATAACTAACTTTTTACAAGGATATTATTGACAATTCATGCATTACTAACATACTAGAAAAAGAAACAAAATACTCATTTTGAAAAAATATGTAAGAGAAACAAGATACTCATTTTGGGACGGAGGGAGTATTTGAAACAGAAGTGATGATGCATAAAATATCAATCAATTGATGTTGGTCAAAGTGGTTAAGTCATTTAAATTCTTATGTTTGGACCTTCATGACGACAATATATACAATTGATTATACAAAATACATAAAATATAGGTTCTCAAAATCACAATACGTCGATCATGTGATAAGAAAAATCAACCAACATGTGGTCAACGAGACCCGACCTATGGTCTGTCAAACGACCCACAACCCAATCTAAAACTCGTATACATCACAAGTATCCAAATTCAACGTGTTTGGTTTTATATATTCTCTTCACCAAACATAATCAGGAAGTTACCATACAACTACCCTCACGAGCTTAGGTAAAAAAATACGAATTTCTACGTGAATTATAATTGTTAAATATGGTTCACTTACTGTCACACCAGAAATGAATTTTAATGGGCATCGGTCATCGAAAACATTTGTTCCTCCCAAGTCAAGTGAATCACACACCTAAATTCGTAAAAGTTGTTGGACGAAGTCAACTACACGTCTCTACCAAGATGATGAAGAAATATCGCATCAGATATCTATAATTGACTAACAACACAATTCAAAACGATCAAAAACTTAACTATATGGATAAGAGGAAGTAGAAGAATGAACAGTCTCAATACTATATATGTGTAGAGGACCACCTCAGCAATAAACTTAGCATATTAACTTTATACCTAACACTATATGCTACAGCCTGTAGCAGGGGCACAAGCTAGAAGTAGAACTAGAGGTTTCTGGTGGTGTCATGGCAAGAAAGAAGAAGCAGAAGTTCAGTGCAACTAAACACTATGGCTTAAGCAAAGGTGGTAATATAGAATCATCTTTCAATAAGAACAGAAACACAACAATTGAACTTGCATGATCAAAATATACGAGTGAAACTTCATTGATACTAAAAAAAAAATCGAAACTAGAGACTTCAACATTACAATTGTACGCTAATTTGTAACAGTAACACCAACTCAACAACAAACCTTTAATATCTTCTTACAGGGAGCTTCTTCAGCTCCTACAACCTCCCTTTCCAACTCGAATGCATTGCAAGCAGTCATTTCTCACAAACTCTTTCACAAAGAAAAGAACAAGCAGACATATCGATGATTCAAGAACATGAACCTGCTGAATCACAAATATGGACTGAGAATTCCTTGCTAATGAAGGGATGTCTTGAAATGAGCGGAAAATTAAAATCCTAATCTTGATTCCGTAAGCCATGTGGATTTTATAACTACCGTAGTCTTGATTCAGTGGACTCCCAATGTAGAATACTTGAACTGCAATCATCCGTCAAATCTGCTTTATTTCTTGAAGCATTTCAACCACCTTCTTCATTTTAGGTCGCTTGGCTGGCGTCAAGTCGGTGCAGAGCAGTGCAATTTTCAGTGCTGCAAGCATTTCTTTCCTCCAACCAAAAGAAACTGTGCTGAGCCTTGCGTCAAGTATCTGCTCCGGAGTTTCACCTCTTGCTGGAGCATTGTGCACCCACTTCACTAAATCCACCCCTTCATCAAAGGACTCATCAACAGGTAGCCGGGTTGTCAGGATCTCAAGCAAAACAACACCATAGCTATAAACATTTCCTGGTGCTGTGACTTGCATTGTATATGCATATTCTGTACAAATGAATCAAACTAAGAATAAAATAAGCAGGACTAGGGGTTTTTAACAGCCACAGAAGCAAGAAGCAATTAACAATAAACAAATCAACGGTTCAAGCTTAAATTGCAAAGAGATATATATAATACCTGGAGGAATGTAACCAAAGGAGCCTGCAACAGCACTGATACTTGCAGTGCCTCTGGAAGGGTCCAAGAGCTTTGATATCTCAATCTCCCCAACCAAAGGCTTGAAGTTGGCATCTAGAAGAACGTTGCCAGAAGATATATCAAGGTGGATAATTGCTACTTGATGAAGGAAAGCCAAACCTTCAGCAACCCCAATGGCTATAGAAAGTCTTGTAGGCCAGTCAGGTTCGTACTCTGGTTTCTTAGTAGATTCATGAAGAAGCTGAGCTAATGTCCCGTTCGGTAAGTAATGATGCAACAAAAGAGCAACGTCTTCATAGATCACAAATCCTATTGGTTGAACTAGATTGTCGTGGCAGAGCCTGCTCAGCCTTTCGAGCTCTCTAATCATTTTGTTCTGATGATGAATTATTGTCCGGTCCATGGATTTCAATCTCTTCACTGATAGAATCAACCCAGAAGGCATAACTGCCTTGTAAACTGTGCTGAAAGTCCCAATGCTGAGAGTATTTGAATCTTTGAAAGTTGCTTTAATAACAGCATCCAAATCTATTGCTTGTCTGAGATTCTCAACAAAAACATTCCCTGCTACGATCGCAGGTTGGTTGTCGAACTCTTCATCAGCAGTTCCTGCAGCTTTGGCTGCCTTTTCCTGTCTCTCCCTTATCATAAATAGTAGAACAACTATTGTTACTGATACAAAAACAGCCAAACACGAGCCAATTACAGCCAGAATGATCCTGAAAGAAACCTTGTGATGGTAATTCTCACGATCAGAACTGTTATAATTTCCACAGGAAGAGCCCAATGGATCTCCACAAAGCCCTTTATTACCTGAAAAGCTCGAGTTTGGACTCTTTTGAAAAGGTGCGAAAATGGGTACAGGGCCATTGAGAAGATTATGAGAGAAATTAACCTCTATTAAACTCAGCATGCCCTTAAGTGCAACTGGAATGTTACCAGAAAGCTGATTATTAGAAACATCTAAAGAAACCAGCTTGTCCAATTTCCCCAACTCGGGTGGCACTGGTCCATGGAGATGATTGAAGCTCAAATTTAAGGCTATCTGTAGATTTCTGATGTGACCAATCTCAGGAGGGATGCTCCCAGTAAGATAGTTACTACCCATTTGCAATTCCAGCAGCTTCATACAATTACCAATCTCATGAGGTATCTCCCCTCTAATTGAATTCTGACCCAAAATCAAATACTGCAATCTTGACATGTTGCAGATCTCATTTGGTATCGTGCCATTGAATCTGTTATCACTTAGGTCGAGCTTGTTAAGGTTCTTGCACCTGAGAATAGATTCTGGGATATCTCCGAATAGACTGTTACCAGAGAGAATCAATTCCTGCAGATTCATTAGCAGTCCTAGCTCTGGAGGAATGGTTCCAGTGAGTCCATTTGAGGCCAAATTCAGCAGTGTGAGGTTAGAGCACTTAGCAAACTCAGACACAATCTCACCTGATAGATTGTTGTTGTCAGCTTCAAAGTATGTGAGGCTACTAGCATTCCCAATTGACTTAGGAATGACTCCGACAAGATCATTGTCTCCAATTCGGACGCTAGAAAGGCCTTTACAGTTCCCAATTAACTCGGGAAGATCACCCGTCAATCTATTCTGAGTCAAAACCAACACTTCCAGCTTCCCCATAGAAAAAATACTCTTTGGTATTGGCCCTTCAAGCTGGTTTGTATGAAGGTTTAACAATTCAAGTTTAGAAACTAAGCCTAGATTCTCAGGAATAGTACCACCTAATTCATTCTCATAGGCTGTAAGAACTCTCAGGTTGGTCAAATTGCCTACCCAAAGAGGTATAGAACCATTCAACTTATTACTATAAATTTGAAAATCCTGCACCTTCTCAAGGCTATGGAGTTCATCAGGTATTTCCCCAGTGAGCAAATTAGAGGAAAGGTTCAATGACCTAAGGTTTCTGAGACTAGCAAACTCTAGAGGAATGGAACCAACAAACTTATTCTGAGACAAATCCAGAAATTCAAGCTCAGACAAATTCCCAAAAGCAGGTGGAATTGATCCATGGAAACCATTAAAGGAAAGGTCAAGCAACTTTAAAGCTCTGAGTTCAGAGATTAGAGTCACATTACCTCGGAGCTTAAAACCAGAAAGATCCAGCCTTTCCACCACAGAAATGTTGGAAGCACAGACAATGCCTGGCCAACTGCAGAAATCAGAGCCATTGACACCCCAACCAGGTACTTGAAGCTCCTTGTTAATGGCCATCAGTGCAGATTCATCACTGAGCTGAGCACCCATCACCACAAGCTGAGATTTTGATAGAAACCCAGCAAGCAAAAGAGACAACATGCACAGAAATGCCATTGCTCCTTTGGGATTACCTTCTTTTTTCCAAAAAGAGTAATCTTTTTCTCCTCTTTTTTTCCACAGGCCCCAGAACAGTGACAGAAAACACAGAACTTGGAAGTGGGTATCCCAAACTTGCAGCCAAACACTCGTCCCCTCCCCTTTTCTCGATCAAAGACCCACACTCATCAATGGAAATTCAGAGCCCTCTGCTCACTCCAAAGAAAACCCAGAAACCCAAAACCCCAAATCAACACTTGACAACCTCCAGAAAACAAAACCCAGGTCAGATATCTTGTAATACAAGCATTTCAATCCGCAAATTACGGGAGAGAGAGAGGAAAAAAGAACGGACCAATCAAAAACTCAAAGACCCATATGAGAAGGAAAGGAAAGAGAGCCAAAACAAAAATAAGCAAACAAAAAGGACAGCATTATGGAACATGGGCTGTAATGTATTGTACATCAAGAGGCCATCTTTGTAACTAGGCAAGCATGATTGCAGAAGCAAACAAAAAAGAAAAGACTCATGAGCCTTACAGAGAGTTGAGAGAAGAGACTACTGAAAATCATGAAAAAAGAAAGAAGAAGAAGAAGAAGAAGAACAACAACAACAACAACAGCAACAACAACGGGGTTTGGTGCAGGTTTCACGGACCAGGTGTTTTTCTCTGCCCCCAGAGAGAGAGAGAGAGTTTGTGTTTGTGGGTCTGAAAAAGAAGCAATTTTTTTTTGAGGTTTTGAGTATTTGAGAGAGAGAGAGAGTGAGTTTGTGAATTGATATTGATGAGAGTGGTACTTTAGTTTCACGAGAAATGAGCAGTTACAATTCAAGTTGGGGCAAAGAAGTGAATGAAGGCTGCAGAAATCTCTTTTATTTTCTCACTGCAATCACTATACTCTCTACAGTGAATACTCACTCACTCCAACAAAATCAAATAGTAGTAGACCCTTTGAATGTTTGGAGTTTGGAGTTTGATAATGATAAAAATTACTGTTTTCTATGCATAATTATATTAATTAGGAAGATAATCAATTTGGAAATCTCTTGGGATCACTAGGACCCTTGACCATATTTTCTGCTCCAAGAAATTGAAAGGTATGGGTGAAATTATTGTAGTTTTAGTATGTTGTATAACAATTTTTTTTATCAAAAAGGACCCAAATTTTTATTGAAAATTTGTAAGACGAAAACAAGGTACATACACCAATAAAAAAGACAAATATTGAGCAGAAATATGAGTACATGAATAAACATACAAAATCCTTGATAGAGTAGAGGTTGGATTATCCGACCATCTGTTGTGATTCCAATTGAGTTTGTCCGGCGAAACCTTGAGTTTGGCAGAAATCGTCATATCCTTAATCTTGAAGATGATGCTAGAGGCAATTCAACACTGAAACCTGTATTTACGATTTTTCATTTAAAATATATAACCAAGTTAATTATGAATTTTTATAAAATGGTCATTCACTATTCTAAATAATATAAACATGTATTTACATTTCATTTTCTTTGTCATAAAAAAATTATAATCTCTTAGTTTTGTTCGGATTTAGTTATGGCCGAAAAGAGTTTAGTTACTCATGCATGTTCATAGACAAGCGATAAAAAGTAGGATGAAGGTTTGGTCTAGAAGTGAAAAACATTATTTTCGAAACTCAAGAAACACTTAAAAATGAACTTGACAATCATCTTAATATGTAACTCACGTTTTATCCCTTTATTTGACATTACTGCAAATGTTATGAGATCCTATAGCTAGGGTCACACAAAAATGAAAGGAAAACATTAATGGGGATATGTTTTAGAGTTGAATACCGGAAAGAAAAAAAAAACATATTGATAGTCTGAAGGATCTCATAAACTTGTTAAAACTATGATGAAAAAATTGAGTTCGGGGTGGATACCTCGTATTCGTGACATCATTCAAAACTCCATCTTACAGGAGTTGTACATATTAAGGTAGTTACACTTTAATACCGTAAAAAAATTCTTCAATTACGAATGAGATGCTTCCACTGGATGAGATCATTCAAAATTGTTCCAAACAAAGAAAATGACAAAAATCAAAGGCAGAAGTTGGCCAGCCATGTCTTTCCTCATTTTGTTCAAATTTTGTTTTCTAATTTGATTAGGAAATTGCTATATTTCCTCTCTTTTTAAAATATGGATTTATTTGAAATCACAAGACACGAAATTTACAGCATAAAAAACAACTTTAAACAAGTGTGTGTGAGAGAAAGATAGTCTAATTAATTGGTAATTTCTCATGATACTATTGAGTGGATTTTTTAAATTAATTGGTAATTTCTCATGATACTATTGAGTGGATTTTTTAACATTTGAATCTCGCACTTTGGAGATGAAAGTCACAAACACGTTTTTCTTCAACGTTTGACAATATAAGAGACGCAATATAAAACTTGAGCGGAATTTTTTAGAGATAAGGTTTGTTTCAATGATCATTTAGTGGCTTCATTTTTGAAAATTTTGTCAACTATTAAGTTCATTTGTAATGTGATTAATTAGAAGATTTTTTATTATTTTTCCATTGGCTGTATGAATTTCTTTGAACACCATGTCCCCTCATTATTGTTCAAAATATCTTTTATTTCTATAAAAGTAGGTAGGGGTTATTGTCATCCCTAACCCCAATCTCCCGTAGTTTTGAAAAAAAAGATAAAAACAAATTTTCTCATGTAAATTTTCGCCCGCATCTCCTCGTGCAAAACCAAAAGTTGTGTTATTTTGTGTGAAAAAATAATCGTACTCATGAATGTTAGAATTATTAAAATAAAATAATAATCTATAAATGACACTAGTGTTTACAAAGAAATTCAGTCAAATCGTTCTCACATTTATTTTTACTATAACACTATAACGACATACATAATTGTCAATCCGAATTCTAAAAAGTTTGTTATTCGTAAATTTTTAAACTTGATATAATAACAAATAAATGTGTGGAAACACATTAAAATGCATATAATAATATCTCAAATGTCACCATATACATATATACATAAAAGGGTATAATGTATATCAGTTGAGTAATATAAAGTTACATAAGTTAAATTAATAAGATGGTGACATCTCTTTTAAAATCATAGATCCGGACGGGTAGCTCTACTCCCACAAATTCGCTTAGGTGAGTATAAATAATTTTAAATGAGATATCATCATTACAACGAAATAATTTTATACCAGTCAATTGATACATAAAAACTCAATCATTAGGACAATCAATCATAAAACTCTAATAACTAAAACCATTAGGATTTTTTTTTTTTTGAAACATTAGGATTTAATATAAAAAAAATGGATTATTTATACATGTAAAGAATATATTTTTCTGATTATATATTTAAAAGGAAGTAGACAAAGCAGTGCAATTCTCAAGAGGACATTGGGCACCTATTACTGGGAAATGCCATCTCTTGAAATATGAGCACTGCACTGTCATGTTTTTTCATTTCATTTTCTTCAACTACTAACTAGGCTCACTTACTGTCATAAAACAACATCTCACAGCTTAAGCAGAGTGGCAGATTCTGCATCACCATGTGGTCTGTGATTTAAGTATCTTCCCAGGACCAGTCACCCTAGATAAATTTATTTGATTTAAAAAACACATTTTGTCCTATAACTGTTCCTTATCATTCTCCTCCTCCCTAATTAATCACTGCAATTCTTATAATATAAAATTACAATATTTAGTCACAATAATTAACAATATGTTATTATTCCCTAGACGGGTTTTTTTTTTATGAAACAATTTTTATTACTTATAATTTACCTAAAAAAAATCTATTTTTTTAAAACCAAATATGAAAACTTTTTTATATTAATCAAATGAATATGCTAATAACAAATCTTGAATAGGGATTAAACTAATACCCCTTCCAAAAACCCTAGTGCCGCCGCCTCTCTCTCTACTAGGGCTTGAGTACAGTTGCAGTCGCCTCTGCTGGCTTTGTCGCCGAAGTTTCACCTCGGTATTGCCAGGAGATGCTGGAGTTCAAGCAACGCGCCGTTTTCAGTCAGATCTAGGTCGTACCGGTAGTTCCTTAGTTTTTTAGTTTGTTTATTTAGTGGTCTGTCTTCCATTGTTAGAAGTTTGTTTTTAT